>UESW01004799.1:0-40566 GCA_900491605.1 Calamus simplicifolius | reverse complement strand
GATCGTCGGATCGATCGCCGATCTCGGACCGATCGCAACGGTCCGAGATCGGTCGTGGCCGATCGGGATCAGGGCTTGGATCGATCGCAACCGTCGGATCGTCGCCGATCTCGGACGGATCGCCACGTCCGAGATCGGTCGTGGCCGATCGGGATCAGGGCTTGGATCGATCGCAACCGTCGGATCGTCGCCGATCTCGGACGGATCGCCACGGTCCGAGATCGGTCGTGGCCGATCGGGATCAGGGCTTGGATCGATCGCAACCGTCGGATCGTCGCCGATCTCGGACGGATCGCAACGGTCCGAGATCGGTCGTGGCCGATCGGGATCAGGGCTTGGATCGATCGCAACCGTCGGATCGTCGCCGATCTCGGACGGATCGCCACGGTCCGAGATCGGTCGTGGCCGATCGGGATCAGGGCTTGGATCGATCGCAACCGTCGGATCGTCGCCGATCTCGGACGGATCGCCACGGTCCCGATCGTCAATAAATTTAACATTAAAAAAATATATAATCATTTATTAATATTAAAAAATACGCCATATGTCGTCGCAATTATTATAATAAATTTAAATATTTTCATTTAAAAATATTTAAAAAATAATTGCGACGCACTTTTTGCGTCGCAATATTTGTAATAAGTTTTTATTTTAATCAATTTAAATTATTAAAAAAATATTGCGACGCCTTAGCGACGCAATTATTAGAAAATAAAAATATTTTTCCCGCCAGGATGATGGCGCCAATTTAGCGACGCTTAGCGACGCATTTATTGGCGTCGCTATTTTTTCAGAAAAAAAAAAAAAAATATTGCGACGAAAATAGCGACGCACTTGGCGTCGCTAATTTCCTATATTTAAGCCCTTCTTTCCTCCTTCCGTCTTGACCTAGCCGCCGCCGTGCTATTCCTCCGAAATTCCCCGGCGATCCCCGTCCTCCGGCTACCCGAGGATCGCATCCGACTCCGGCAACCAAGGTTAGCTCCGATAAAAATTTTTTTTTTTTTTTTAGATCTTCTCCGGCCACGGCAGGCCGTGGCCGTCTTCTCCGGCCACGGCCGCTGCCGTGGCCGGCCGTGGCCGGTGGCCAGGCCACTGTAATAAAAAAAAAATTTTTTTTTTAACAGGGGGGGGGGGAGGAAACCCCCCCCGCCCCCCCTTTTTTTCTTGTCCGGCCACGGCCGTGCCGTGGCCGGAAGGCGGCCACGGCCGCTGCCGTGGCCGTCTTCTCCGGCCACGGCCGCTGCCGTGGCCGCAGTGGCCTGGCCACGGTGGCCAGGCCACTGTAATCAAATTTTTTTTTTTTTTTTTACGGCCACGGCAGGCCGTGGCCGTCTTCTCCGGCCACGGCCGCTGCCGTGGCCGCAGTGGCCTGGCCACGGTGGCCAGGCCACTGTAAAAAAAAAATTTTTTTTTTAACAGGGGGGAGGGGAGGAAACCCCCCCGCCCCCCCTTTTTTTTTGTCCGGCCACCGTGGCCGGAAGGCGGCCACGGCCGCTGCCGTGGCCGTCTTCTCCGGCCACGGCCGCTGCCGTGGCCGCAGTGGCCTGGCCACGGTGGCCAGGCCACTGTAATCAAAAAAAAATTTTTTTTTTTTAACAGGGGGGAGGGGAGGAAACCCCCCCGCCCCCCCTTTTTTTCTTGTCCGGCCACGGCCGCTGCCGTGGCCGGCAGTGGCCTGGCCACGGTGGCCAGGCCACTGTAAAAAAAAAAAAAATTTAACAGGGGGGAGGGGGGAAACCCCCCGCCCCCCCTTTTTTTTCTTGTCCGGCCACGGCCGCTGCCGTGGCCGGCAGTGGCCTGGCCACGGTGGCCAGGCCACTGAAAAAAAAAAAAATTTTAACAGGGGGGGGGGGGGGAAACCCCCCCCCCCCTTTCTTTTCTTGTCCGGCCACGGCCGCTGCCGTGGCCGGCAGTGGCCTGGCCACGGTGGCCAGGCCACTGTGAAAAAAAAAAAAAAAAATTTTAACAGGGGGGAGGGGGGAAACCCCCCGCCCCCCCTTTCTTTTCTTGTCCGGCCACGGCCGCTGCCGTGGCCGGCAGTGGCCTGGCCACGGTGGCCAGGCCACTGTGAAAAAAAAAAAAAAAATTTTTAACAGGGGGGGGGGGGGAAACCCCCCCCCCCCCCCCTTTCTTTTCTTGTCCGGCCACGGCCGTTGCCGTGGCCGGCACTGGCCACGGTGGCCAGGCCACTGTGAAAAAAAAAAAAAAAAAATTTTTTACAGGGGGGAGGGGGGGAAAAACCCTTCTGTGAAAAAAAAAAATTTTTTTTAATTTATTATTTAATTTACATATATTTATGCAATAATTAATTTAAGCAGAATGTTTATGACAATAGTATTTGTGCATTTATACTCATTTACATTTGTTATGTCTTGATTATTTATATTCTGCTGCAAACTTAATGATGCATTACATTTTGAAATGCTAAATAAAATGTTTTGTTGTTATATTATTTAATTTCCAGCAACAAATTAGTAGTTTCAATGATTTACATTTTAGTATTCGCAAACATTTGTATTTGACACAATAATCTTAAAAAGTTAGTGATTACATGTATAATTCACAAGAAGTTAAGAATAACAAGCATAAGTTCGATTGTCTTCGGACTTTCATAATCACAGCACTAATTAACCTTTAGACCCGTTTGAGAATTTGTAAGCCTTAGTCTTGCAAATTCTCAAATTGTCCTGGTGGACAGTTTGGGAATATTTCTTGTGACATGTTAGTCTGCTAGTAATCATCGTGGGGTGAGATTTCGGTTTGCATTTGCTCATACGTTCTCCTAGTGTGGCTTATATACCACACATTAGGAGAACATATGGGGAAATGCTGCCGAAATTTCAATGTTGCCGATCGATGATAATTAATAGCAGAATAACATATCACAAAAAATATTCTTGAATGGATAGGGCCTTACCTTGTAGACATGGAGTGAAGGTAGAATTATTTAAGACACTTGAATTCTTGTGAAGTCTAATGGCATCGCCTTGCGTACTTATAAATGATTTAATTGGTTGTAATTAACCTTAATTAGTTGTGCCCAAGAAATAATTTAGTTATATATTATTAATACTAATATAGTTTTATTTTTTGGTTTTTTAATGTTTACCAGACTTTGTATAAGTCGGTCAAAAATGAGCGGGACTCGCTCATGGATGTATGCAAGGATAAAAGATGGCTTGCTGAATCCAGATTTTCTGAATGGATTGGAAGAATTTATCGCATTTGCATGTAGCCAACCTGAATGGATGGATGGGCCTAGGATTAGGTGCCCATGCAACTTCCACAGGTGTCAGAATAAAGCCTACAGAGATGTGGAAACTGTTAAGGTGCATTTGTGTAAGAAGGGTTTTGTTCCTGATTACTATGTTTGGTACTGTCATGGTGAACCAGAGGATATTCCAGCAGTTGTTATAGGCCAACAAGAGTCAATTCCCGTAGATGAACCATTTGTGAATTTAAACACATATGAACAAATGGTGATGAATGCATCGGGTAATGACTTCAATCAGAATACATTTATGGAAGAACCAAATCCAGAAGCACAACAATTTTACGATATGTTGCGTGCTGCAAATCAAGAATTGTATCCTGGGTGTGAGGGTCATTCCCAGTTCTCTACAGCTGCTCGAATGTTGAATATTAAGGCAGAACATCGATTATCAGAAAAGGCGTTCAATTCTGTAGCTGAGTTAATCAAAGAAATTCTGCCAAATGATAATGTTGCCGCAGACAGTTTTTACGCAACAAAGAAGTTGTTGCGTGGGCTTGGGCTCCCAGTTAATAAGATCGATTGTTGCTTGAACAATTGTATGATATTTTGGGGTGAAGACTCAGAGCTGAGATGGTGTAAGATTTGTGGGCAATCGAGGTTCAAAAACACCGAAGGAGGAGCCGGTACAAGTAGGAGGAAAAGTGTGCCTTACAAGAGGATGCATTACTTTCCTCTTACCCCACGCCTGCAGAGATTATACAGATCTGAGGCAACAGCTGCTGATATGAGATGGCATGCCGAACATGAATCTAAAGAGGATGAAATGCGGCATCCATCAGATTCAAAGGCTTGGAAGCATTTCAATGAAAATCATCCTGATTTCGCTGAAGATATAAGGAATGTGAGATTAGGTCTTTGTACCGATGGCTTCCAACCATTTGGTCAAGCGGGGCAACAGTATTCATGTTGGCCTGTGATACTGACTGTATATAACCTTCCTCCGTGGAAGTGCATGAAAGATCCTGCAATGTTTTTAACCGTTTTGGTTCCAGGACCATCAAATCCAAAGGAAAAGATTGATGTCTTTCTGCAACCGTTGGTGGCCGAATTGAAAATGTTGTGGGAAACAGGAGTGGTAGCCTACGACATTTCTATGAAACAAAATTTCTTAATGAGAGCTGCTTTGATGTGGACAATAAGTGATTTTCCGGCATATGCAATGTTGTCTGGTTGGAGCACTGCTGGACGTCTGGCATGCCCTCATTGCATGTATGATTCGGATGCATTTACATTGCAGAAGAGTGGTAAGCAGTCATGGTTTGATAACCATAGGAAGTTCTTGCCCCCAAATCATCCTTACAGGCGTAACTTGATCGCCTTCCGGAAGAACAAAGCAGTCACAAAATTTGCCGAACCGGTTAGGTCCGGCACGGATCTATTTGATTCTATAGAGCATTTGGGGTTGATGTATGCATGGGAACCAGATGCAGATAGAATAAATAGCCGTATATGTAAAGAACATAACTGGAAGAAGCGAAGTATATTTTGGGATTTGCCTTATTGGAGCACAAATCTCATCCGGCACAACTTGGATGTTATGCATATCGAGAAAAATTTCTTTGATAACATATTTAACACGGTGCTAAACATCCCGGGAAAAACAAAAGATACTGCAAAGTCAAGAGAAGAACTTAATCAGTACTGTAGAAGAGGTGATTTGAGAAGGAGTGCCGATGGGACCTATCCTAAAGCATGTTACACTCTTGACAGAAATTCACGAGAAGTTTTATGTAACTGGCTAAGAGGGTTAAAATTTCCAGATGGTTATGCCTCAAATATCGGTAGGTGTGTGGACATGCATAAGCTCAAGTTGTTCGGCATGAAGAGCCATGACTGCCATGTTTTCATGCAACGATTATTACCTATAGCTTTTCGTGAGTTGCTTCCGCAACATGTCTGGAAGGCAATTACGGAGCTCAGCTTATTCTTCAAGGAGTTATCTGCCGCAGTCATTACTTCTGCATCCATGGCAAGGCTTGAGGAGGAAATTCCAATTATTTTATGCAAGCTTGAGCGAATATTTCCTCCCAGTTTTTTTGACTCAATGGAGCATTTACCGGTTCACTTGCCATACGAAGCGAGCATAGCTGGTCCCGTGCAGTATCGCTGGATGTATCCTTTCGAGAGGTAAATATATACATCATTAAGATATGTTGACATTTGAAATATTATTTCATTGCTTGAAAAATTCGTTAATTTTTTGTTGCAACTTTACATATAGGTATCTTAAGAAGTTAAAAAATAATGTGCGTAATAAGGCAAGGGTTGAAGGTTCTATATGCAATGCACACTTGGTCGAAGAAGTTTCAGCTTTTGCCTCGCATTACTTTGAGGGTCACGTCCACACGAGGAGCCGAAATCATGGTCGTAACGATGACGTATGTGTGGACGAAGCAGAAGCTAATGACGGTAGAATATCAATTTTTAAAGCTATCGGCCGTTCATTTGGTGGGCAGAAGTCAAGAAATCTTAGCGATATGGAGTATAATGCAGCACATTATTACATCCTAATGAACTGTCGAGAAGTCGATCCATATATTGAGTAAGTGTATACTTCAATGCTAAATTGAAAATTTAAATTTATATAATAATATACCATAATATTTAATTTCTAACAGTAGTTTTCATCCTTTTCATCCCATAAGGATGTTTTGTGATAGACAACGACAGATGAATCCCGACATCAGTCAAGTTGCAATTGGGCAGAAATTAGAAACGGAGTTTGCTTACTGGTTTTATGAATTTGTGAGTAGTATCACTCAATCAATTTCGATAATGGCAATTATTTTTTGAATTGGATGTCAATAGCTTATTAATTTATAGGTCAACGGTCCATGGTCGACAACCGACAATATTTTCATTAAATGTCTATCGCAATGGCCATTGAAGACCGTAACAACCTCTACTGGCTATTTTGTAAATGGGTACAAATTTCAGATTGAACGATTAGCAGCTTCAAGAGGCACTCAGAACTGGGGCGTGTGTGTAAAAGGAGAAAGTGTTGGAGCAAATATGCAGGATTATTATGGAAAGTTAGTAGAGGTGGTTGAAGTTGAATATCCCGGTTGGCCTTTAAAACGAACCGTATTGTTTCGTTGTGATTGGTTCGATCCGATAATTCCTGTGGGCAAAAGGGTTCATAACGACTACAATTTGGTTGAAGTGAACCATCGACGAAGATTGCAGAAATATGACCCATTCATCCTTGCATCCCAAGCTCAGCAAGTCTTTTACTGCGGATATCCAAGTTTGCGCAACGACAAGCGAGATTGGTGGGCCGTTTCTAAAATCGTCCCACGTTCAACAATCGTATTAGAGGAGAGTTCATCAAGTCAATCAGCCGAGTGCCCTGCATTTCAAGAGGATGAGATGGAAATGCATGCAATTGAGGATGACACAAGGGCTCCTGAAACATCACTTAGAGATCCAAGTGGTGATGTCCAACAAATTGCGGATGCAAATGTTCGGTTTCCTTCCGATGATAATGAAACTGATTCGCAATCCGATACGGCATCGGATGTTGAACCAACATTTCACGAAACAAATGACACCGATTAAACATAAAGGTTTTTTAAAATTTAACTTTTTTTATAAGTGTTAAATTCTTACATAGTCAATCATTAATCGTAATTTAATTGTGTGAATCTTTAGTATTTTCAGTATGAGGGGCAGAGGTAGATCTACCGACGACAGTTTGGGTGAGCAGAGACGTAGTTTGGATCCTGCGAGATCAGATCACATGAGCGTCGGAGATGGAGAGTTTGGATCTCCAGCAGAGGCGCAGCCTTCGATCTCTGCACCAGTATTACCATCCAGCCGATCGGCACAGACCTCCGAGAGTTCTTCCACCATCGCGGCCGCACTTGTACTTAGACTTGATGCTCAGGGGATGTAAGTATATACTAATTAAAATATTTTATTTATGTTTTTAAGTCATTTACTTATAAACTTGCATTTTTTTAACAGATTCATTGAGCAGCATCATGTCTCCAGCCACATCAGCGCCGTTTTTCAGAGGCGTGCAGATCCCAGTGGCTACGATTGGCGCCACGTATCGCCAGCCACGAGGGAGTTTTATTTTTCTGAGTTTCAGGTAAACTTATTAAATACAATTTATCAGTGATATATAATTCTTTAAAGTTAATAAATTCAGAAACTAATTGTTTATTTTAATGCAGAAAAAGTTTACGTGGGATCCTGCCACCCATGATGCCATTAGGGCAGCATGGGAGGCTCTGACGCGACGCCGATACTCCGACATGCTTCATCGTTGGAGGTCATCGGGTCAGCGTCCTGCGCACGTGCCAGAGGGTATTTGGCACGAGTGGCAGCAGCCTGGGAGTCCGATGGCTGGCGCAGGAGGTCCGCATCAGCCAGCACGAACCGCCGATCTGAGAAGGGCGGTCCTGGCACGGGTCTCTCCCGTCATACTTCGGGCTCCATTTCGATTCAGGAGCACAGACGGCGTATGGTAAGAAAAATAAATATTTTAATTACTATTTTAGTTATTTACAAATATTTGTATTAATATCATTTTTTTTATTGTTATAGTCTGAGCAGGAGGGCGGAGATCCTGGTGAGTTTCGTCTATTCAGGGCGACACACACCAGGAGGGACGGCTCCTGGGTCGACACGCGATCACGGGAGGTTGCGGTAAGAAATTAGATTTATGTAGTATCTGTTTAATTTCTAAAATTTTATTTCAAGAAATTTATTAACTCATTTATTGTTGATTTCATAATTTCAAGACACGAGTCGAGGAGCTTCGCTCCCAGGCATCGCAGGTCGACTCTACTGATGGGGAGACGCCCGTCGAACTCTCAGCAGAGGAGAGTCGACGTGTGTTTTTGGAGGCTGTTGGTGCCCAGCCACGAGACCGCAGGGTCTATGGTATGGGCACTAGAGCTTCTACATTTTTTCCCCATCAGGCCTCCAGCTCGCGAGTTCCTGCTGATCTTCCTCCCGAGCGTTTACAGGAGCTTCGCAGATCTATTGCAGAGGAGATTCGCCAGGAGGTCGAGCAGGATTTTGAGGATCGTATGCGAGGCCGGGATCAGGAGGTTGCAGACATGCGAGATGAGATGCTATTTGCGGGATATGGTTAGACGCTTGTCGCAGAGTCTTCAGCCTCCACAGCCTCCACAGCCTCCACGTGATCATTCAGATTCTTGATGTATTTTTCTTTTCTTTTTTATGTTGTAAAAACTTCAAAATTTTAATATATAAATTATTTTTTGAAATTTATTATTGTTTGGATTGAGTGAAAAATGTTTGTATCAATATTTAGATTAGCGAAATTTTATTAACCGTTTTAATTTTTAATCATTTAAATATTTTTAAAAACAAAAATTGCGACGCATTTGCGACTGATATTGGATTACTAATATTTTTAAAAATAAATTTAATAGCGACGCTTTAGCGACTAAAATTGAGTCGCTATTTTATTTAAAAATTTTTAATAAATATTGCGACGCAATGACCATGCGTCGCAATATTTTAAAATAATTTTTATTTGCGACGCATTAGCGACTCAAATTGCGTCGCTATTATATCAAAAATATTATTATTAAATATTGCGACGCATCTGGATGAGTCGCAATATTGCGACCCAATTAATGCGTCACAATATTTAATAATAATTTTTTTTTTTAAAAATTAATTTTAATTATTGCGACGCACTTAAGTGCATCGCAATATTTAATAATAAATTTTTTTTTTAAAATTAATTTTAAATATTGCGATGCATTTTATTGCGTCGCAATATTTATTAATAATTTTTTTAAAAATTTAATTTTAAATTTAGCGACGTATTTTTATGCGTCGCAGAGCGTCGCAGAGAGTCGCAATATTGCGACGCAATTGCGACAAAAGAGTATTGCGACGGGGAGTTGAGCGACGCCCTCATTGCGTCGCTATTGCGTCGCTATACCATGTTTAGCGACGCAATTGCGACGCATTTGGGCGTCGCAATATTTTAAATTTCTTATAGTGTATAACGAAATAAACCAAAGTAGGTTATGCAACAAAGGGCAAAAAAAAAAAATCAACTTTTATTTTTTATAATATTTTTTTTGTATAATCAAACTTCAACACGATTCATTGAACACCATGTATTTGGTATTTTGATTCTTCTTCGTCACGTGTTTACTTTTTAAAATTACGAAACCAATTCAAATTCAATCGAAAGTATTATAGCAAAAGTCAATAAAAAGCTTACGACTTTTCATGTGTTATGTTACCGTGGAAATCAGCTTTCCAACTTGAGTACGGTCCGACTCTGGATCTGGATGTCGATCTCTCATCCGGATGGAACCTGCAAGATAGTCCTCACGCAAAGAGTATTGAGGGTGGCCCTCTGTGGAAGACCTTTCGACGTTCAAGTCAGTGAAGATTCATAGCAAGCAGATATGGGGAAAAGGCTCTCGCAGAAGAGTTCCTTAAAACGGATTCCAGTAAAAGAGTGAGCATACCTGGAAGACTTCAAGATAGGATATATATATATATGTTACCAAGATGATGGCAGACAACTACCTAATTCCTTGGGCGTGTCATCGAGAGTCTGAAATCGTCATGAATCAAGTTTGTTATGAGATCGGTAGCTTTCGAATCTGGTTAGTTAGAGAATCGACGGTTAGGGAGGCTAGCTGGTGCTTTGAGATTTGGTGACTTAGAGGCTCTTGGTCACATCTGGCATTATCTGGCTTTTTTCTTTTATTAGGGTAGTTGGAGGCCCACATGGCCGAAATCTTGCCGAATTATCATGGATTTAAATTCTCCCGCGCTTGATTCCGCAGAGGTTCAGGGGTACCTCAGTCCGATCGAGGTGTGAGGATGGCTCGGTCTTGCCGGGGCATAAGAATGGTTCAGCATGAGAATGGCTCGGTCGAGAATGGCTCGGTCTTGCCGGAGCATGAGAATGGTTCGGCATGAGAATGGCTCGGTCCGAGAATGGCTTGGTTCTGTCAAAGCGTATCGACTTTGTTCTTTTCCGAATGTAACAGCTGGCGGATCGAAAATCAAAGTGATCTCAATTTTTTGTGTATACACGAGTATTGACGCAATGATAATTTTCCCTCATCATGTTCAATCTATGACTAGGGGATAACTTATAATAGTTGTTTGTCTTCCATCATTTTCTATTGTAAAGGTGCTACTGTATATAGAATAATGGTGATGGTTGAAGCATAGGAACCATTGATATCATAATTGCCAAAGTTGAACCACAGATTGGCTCATCCAGAAAAAATTAATTGTCAATCATCCAATCGGTGAACCAATAATCGAAACATATGAATAATTAAAATTTAAAAAGATATATAATCTATAATGATAAAAAAAGATAATTACTATATAAAATTTAATTAATTTAGTAATTTTAATTTTTAATTACTTAAAATTCAATTATTTAAACTATAATATATAGAATATAATATTCATATTCATACTAACAATTAATTTTGAAATTTAAAAAATAACAATATTAATCTACAAGTATATAGACAAAAATTTATAAAGTTGATCATAAAGCTTTTTCAGCATGAAGAAATATAACGTGGAAAGATAGATTTAAGCTTAAAACAAAAAAAAATCACTAAAATATAATATATTATTAGAATTATATTATATTAAAATATTTTTTTAAGGTAAAAAAATATTTTTAAAATAAAATGCACTAAAAGCAAGCTTGATGCAAATGCAATACATGTAAAATAAAGGGTAAATTTGTGTTCATCTCTATAGTGGATTGAACTATAACATTAAGCCCCTAAGAACGTAACATTTATTTCAAGTAATTTCTTTAATTTTTTATCTTTCTTACTAAACATAATAAAACAATAATTATATGCACATACAAGTGCGCACGCGCGTGCGCACACACACACACACATATATATATATATATATATATATATATATATATATATATATTTATTTAAACTTATTTTTTTATTACAAACATAATAAATATTTAAGTACACAATATAGTGAAGAGATATTCAACTCAACTTAACTCATCTAAAACTTTTCTCAACTACATGGCGGCAGTGATAGAGATGAGGATCAATTTTTTTTAAAAAAATTGGATATTATGAAACGTGATACGACTGACCATTTCCTCTGGATGGTATTATAACCTCCTGCACAATTTTCGGAGATAATGATGTGATAGCTCATCCTAGGGAATGTGGAATCATGGCTCTAGCCTTTGGCTCCGGCCTTTGGCGTCGGCCTTTGGCTCCGGTCTTTGGCGACGACACCAGCCTTTGGTGTCGGCCTTTGGCTCCTGCCTTTGGCGACGGCACCAGCCTTTGGCTTCGGCCTCCAATGTCAGCCTCAGCGTCGGCCTCAGCCTTTGGCTCCGGCCTCCAGCAACGGCTCTAGCCTTTGGCTCCGGCCTCCAGCGTCGGCCTCAGCCTTTGGCTCAGCCTTTGGCTCCGGCCTCCAGCAACGGCTTTAGCCTTTGGCTCCGGCCTCCAGCGACGGCTCTAGCCTTTCGCTCCGGCCTCCAGTATTGGCCTCAGCCTTTGGCTCCGGCCTTTGGCGACAGCTCCAGCCTTTGGCTCCGGCCTCCAGTCGGCCTCAAACCCTGGCTTCGGCTCCAGATTTAGCTTGGTGCCTTGTTTTCCCACATACGCTATGACCCACTTCAGGTAACAGGTCCCGAGATTCGAGACACCCGTTACCATATATCTCGCTCACCGAAATCACGGGCAGGCTCAGCAATTACCGCCTTAAGCGGTCCCCATCTAGCAACGGCTTACCCACTTGCCGTTCGAGGGAGCTTATCCTAACAAGGAAAATTCGACGGTTCGAAACAGAACGGAAAGAAAGGAACCTCCAAGACAGGTATAAAAGGGCCCCGAGCTCAGCTAAAAAGGGGGGGACTCTCTCTCTGGCTCATTCTCTCTCTCACTCTCTCTCTCAGAGAAAAAAAATACACAACACTCCTGTTGGACAAGCTCACTAACTTGAGCGTCGAAGGGTCCTCGCCGGAAATACTGGCATGGAGACTTCTTGTAGGTTTCCAGAGGAGGAAGACAACCTTTCCACCCCATTTTGGAGGCCCACGATAGATCTCAGTACGCCCGACGCTCATCACAGGTGAGTTGGCTGCATCAGATTGGCACGCCAGGAAGGGGGGCTCGCACATGAGGAAGGTGAAAGTTCTCCCTGTGACCCCACTGATTCTGCAAGGAAGATGATGGTGACAACACGAGCCCAGGAAGCTTTCACCAGCCAGGCCGCGGAGCGCATTCCATGGGCTGAGATCTATCGTGGTCGGCGAGGGGACGCCATGGGCGAGGGCAGAGTCGAGGTCGGCGAGGATGCGGTCGAGCGCTTGGTCGCGGGTGAGCGGGGTGCGATGGGGAGCGAGGAGGAGAGGAGTGGGCGAGGATTTGGGGTAGGCGAGGGTTTTGATGTGTTTGGGAGCGAATTTAGGGGGAGGTTCGCCCCGTTTCCGCTTGCTTCTGCAACAGACGAATTTAACCTAAAATATGACCATTTCCATGCTTAAAATTTTTTGGAATGCAGCTACAACGGTCTGCTATTGAACAAACGCTTTCTATGTGATAACATATTTTTAAAAAATTTTAAGGTTGCCTACGTGATGGCGTCATTCATCTACACATTTTTTAATTATATAATACATAATATATAAAAATAATAAAATTTAAAAATATTTTATTATTTTTATTTAATATTAATTCTTTTAAAAAAATATTAGACATGCAATTATTTATAATAAAAATATTATTATTATTATAAATTATTAATTTTTTTTATTTTATTTCTTTCTTCTCATTCAAATAAAAAATATTAAAAATATAAATTTGATGACGGAAGGATAATCCGTCACTAATTCATTACTAATATAGTGACGGATTGCTCTTTCGTCACTAATTTTATGATGGATTAGTGACGGAAGGGCAATATGTCACTAAATTAGTGATGGATGAAGAAATCCGTCACTAAATTAGTGACAGATTGCTCTTTCATCACTAAATTAGTGATGGATAGGGCAATCCGTCACTAAATTAGTGACGGATTAGTGACGGAAGGCCAATCCGTCACTAAATTAGTGACGGATGGGGCAATCCATCACTAATTTAGTGATGGATTGCTCTTCCGTCACTAATTAGTGATGAATTAGTGACGAAAGGGCAATCCGTCACTAATTTAGTGATGGATTTCTCATCCATCACTAATTTTGATGGATTAGTGACGGAAAATAATTCATCACTAATCACTAATTTGTGACGGATTAGTGACGAAAAAGTAATCCATCATTAAGTTAGTGACGGATTGCCTCATCCGTCACAAAATTAGTGACGGATTGCCCAATCCGTCACTAAATTAGTGATGGATTAGTGACGGAAGAAATATCCGTCACTAATCCATCACTAATTTAGTGACGGATTGCTCTTTCGTCACTAATTTGTTATGGATTAGTGACGGAAGGGCAATCCGTCACTAAATTAGTGATGGATTTCCCATCCATCACTAATTTTGATGGATTAGTGATGAAAAATAATTCGTCACTAATTAGTGACGATTGTTTTCCATCACTAATTTGTGATGGATTAGTGACGAAAAAGCAATCCATCACCAAGTTAGTGACGGATTACTCTTCCGTCACTAATTTGTTATGGATTAGTGACGAAAGGGCAATCCGTCACTAAATTAGTGACGGATGTGATAGTCTGTCACTAATTTAGTGACAGTTTAGTGACGAAAAAACTAATTCATCACTGATTTTAATTTTTTGTCACTATTTTGTTACTAAAACGTCATAATTTAGTGACGAAAATTTCCATCACTAATTTTCGTCACTATTTTGATATTTTCTTGTAGTGAGAGGTAGGCGTCCATACTTCGTTCCAGTGGAGGGATCGCGTAGAATATTGAAGAAACGGGACAAGTGAGTGCCACACCACCAGACTTGAGGTCGCGCGGCAACCTCGAGCCTAGGCAACGCATGGGAGAGCCTAGGCACAGAGGCTTGCAGCAAGAGGCGACAAGCGGGATGGCTTGGCGAGTGGGCTATCCGACCGAGGATGCATCATGGGGGGCGCATGGCAGGTGGCCGCGTTAAGACTCAGGAGAATTTTGGCCAGGAGGGCCAAGATGTGTAGCAACGAGGTGTGCCAGGAGGGCGCACGACGCAGCAACATGGAGCTTCTATATGACTCGACGAGGGCATCGAGATTCATGAGGGGAGAGGATTGTCACGGCCCAGCCCAGGCGGAGGACGCACGCACGTGCGGCCCAGCTGGGCGCAAGGCCCAGGCGGCCGCGCGGCCCAGCTGGACATGCGACCCAGACCGCCCAAGCTGACGCCTGCCAGGCTGGGCGCGGCTAGCCTGGCAGGTGGGGCTAGGCTGGTGTAACCAGCATGGCATGGCCGTTGGGCAGGCCCGCCTAGCTCGCCCAAAAGATAGGCCATCGTATTTTCTTAGAGTGGATTTGAGACGGTGGTTTGAGCTGAGATCTTAGCCTTTGATTGTTTCATCTAACGGCCAAGATGGAGTCCTATTTGGAGCGGGATTTTGGGCAGCGATATTTGGGATTATCCGCCACCTTGCATATGGAGCACCGTATTTCTTTTAGGAGTCTTGGGCGGTGGATTGTGGAGAAATCTTAGCCCTCCATCTTTTTATCCAATGGCCAAGGGAATAATGCACAAAAGGAGGAGTCTTTGGGCGGTGGCTTTTGGAGAGATTTTGGCCATCATCTTATCATCTAACGGCCAAGATTGAATCCTAATTGGCAAGGACTCTAAGGCGGTGAGAAGAGGTGGGCTTCGTACGTTTTCTACATAGCAAAGGACGCTGATTTGCAACTATAAAAGAGAGGGGGCAGCGGGTCCTCAAAGCATCCAAGAGAAATCAAGAGAGCAGATCAAGAGATCAGATCAGAGAAGATCCGATCAAGGCATCTGAGAGGAGCTTGGGTGTGGCCAGCAGCGACCAGTGAAGGCGCGTGAGGTTGGCAAGCAACCTGATCAGTGGAGATCGATGTGCACAAGGGTCTAAGTCAGGCGGACTTAGTCATTGGAGGGATGTGGCCGAGACGCACAGGCGGTGCGCACACGGGTGCGGGGCATTCATGTCAGTTCTTATCGAGTGAGGTTGGGGCGGGCACTTTGTGTGATCTTTGTTAGGGACAGAGAGGAGTGTCTTTGTAGCCTTTGGGCAACCTCGTTATTTCCAAATTACTTAGCAAAGAGTTTTTTGGTTGGGAAGGCTGTGCTTCCCATATATCGTCGTATTTGTCTGGAACTTGTCTTTAGGGGTTTTATTTTATTATTGTGGGGTCTAGGCTCGTTAGGAGAGGGATCTTCTAATGCCATCATGAATAGATGCAAGGACCTAGTGGTCATAGGAGCGCTTGCATGTGCCGATCGAAAGCTCGATAACATAACTCATCATCCCAAAAGCTTACAGCCCAACCCATTTCACTTGCTACAGTTGGCCACAAGGGCCATCATCGGCTTGCAGACTTCGGTAAGAACGGAGCTCAGGTGTCGTTCAATTCCCTACTTATTTTTTTCATTTCTTTTCTATCACCGCTTAATGCTTACATAAAAATTAAGATGGCATTAAAATATAAAGACGCATTGGGACTCAAAAACTCATGCAATCTGTTATGAATTAATCCTATCTTAGGATTCAGTTAAATTCAATGCAATTCTATTAATAATATCAAATTGAGATGAATTTATGATGAAATTCATATGTTTGGAATAAATTTTTAAATATTAAAATTTAATTAAATTTTATTATTCGAAATGGATCAAAATAAATTGAATTTATGTAAAGTTTTAATATTATTTTTCTACATAGTTATCTTATTTTAAGCTCTAAATTTATGTTTCATAACATTAAAAATATATTTGTATATTAGAATGATAATTTCTTTAATTAAGTTCCAATATTGCCCCTCCATATGTCCCTTTTCCCTCATTATCCTTCTAGTCAACTCATCTACAACTCAACTCAACTCATCTAAGTCTTTTCCCAACTACATGGGGTCAACTTTATGAATCTGCTTCCTCCGCTCTACTCTATTTAAAACTAAGTCAACATTCAAATTATAAATAGTTATATATTTTTTTAATTATTTTTGTCCATGTTAGTTTTGATCTACCTCCACCTCTATCCTTATCATGGATTATTAAAAGATCACTCTTTCTAACTGGAGCATCTAAAGGACTTCGTTGTATATATTCAAATGACCGTAATCAATTTTCTCTTATTTTATCTTCAATTGAGGCTACTCCTATCATTTCTCTTATATGTTTATTTCTAATTCTATCTTTTAAAGTTTTACCACATATTTATCTTAACATACACATTTCTATTATAATTAATTTATACACATGTTGTTTCAGTATTGTCCAACACTCTATTCCATATAACATAGCTGGCCTAATAGCGATTTTATATAATTTTTTTTAATTTTAATAGGATACATCAATCATACAATACTCCCGAAGCACTCCTCACTTAATCCATCCCACTTTAACTCTATGATTCATATCTTCACCTTCTTACTGGATAATTAATCCTAAATACTTAAATTTTTTACTCTTTTGTATCTCTTGGCTTGCAATATTCACTGTTTCTTCATTTGTATTTCTACTCCTACTAAAATTATATTTCATATATTCAGTTTTAGTTCTACTAATCTTAAAACCTTTAGATTCTAAAGCCTCTCCAAATCTCTAACTTAGTATTTACTTCATATTTCGTTTCATCAATCAACAATCGACACTATATCATTTACAAATAACATACACCATATGATATCATTTTAAATATGTTTGGTTTATTCATCATAATTAATAAAAAAAGATATAGACTTACAAATCCTTGATGTAAACCTACAGTAATTAAAAACTCACTAGTTTCTCCTATTACTTTTATCAATAGTTATTGATCTATCATATATTTTTATCAATTTTATATACCTTTTTGGTAACTCCTTTCACTACAAGAAAATGTCAAAATAGTGACGAAAATTAGTGATGAAAATTTTTGTCACTAAATTATGACGGTTTAGTAACAAAATAGTGACGAAAATTAAAATTAGTGATGGATTAGTCTATCCATCACTAAATCGTCACTAAATAAGTGACGGATAAGACAATCCGTACTAATCCATCACAAATTAGTGACGAAGAGCAATCCGTCACTAAATTAGTGACGAAAGATTAATCCGTCACTAAATTAGTGAGAATTTTTTTTCCATCACTAATCGTTACAAATTAGTGATGGAAGAGCAATCCGTCACTAAATTAGTGACGGATTTTTTTCCATCACTAATCCGTCACAAATTAGTGATGGATGGAGCAATCTGTCACTAAATTAGTGACGGATTATCTTTCGTCACTAATCCATCAAATTAGTGATGGATGGGGCAATCCGTCACTAATTTATTGATGGATTGCACTTCCGTCACTAATCCGTCACAAAATTAGTGACGGAAGAGCAATCCGTCACTAAATTAGTGATGGATTGCTCTTCCGTCACTAATTTAGTGACGGATTAGTGACGAAAGAGTAATTCATCACTAATTTAGTAACGGATGAGATAGCGTCACTAATTTAGTGACGAACAAGGTCATTCATCACTAATTTAGTGATGGATTGCCCTTCCGTCACTAATCCGTCACAAAATTAGTGACGGATTGGGAAGTCCGTCACTAAATATTTAGTGACGGATGAAATAGTCCGTCACTAAATTTATACGGATTGCCCTTCCGTCACTAATCCGTCACAAAATTAGTGAAAAAGATATGGACTTGCAAATCCTAAATTTTCGTCAATAATCCTTACTAAATTGTGATGGAATACTGATGGAAATATTTGTGACGGAATAGTGACGAAATAATGCGTGATGGATAGTTCGTAACTAATCCGTCACAATTTAGTGACGAAAAATATATTCCATCATAAATTTTTGACGGAATAGTTTGTCACTAATCCGTCACAATTTAGTGACGAAAAATATGTTCCGTCATAAATTTTTAACGAAATATTCCGTCATAAATTCGTCGCTATTATTTTGTGACGGACCTCTTTCCATCACTAAATTTAGTGACGGCAAAAATAGTGACGATAAAATTTTCATCACTAATCCGTCACTAAACCCAATTTTGACGGAATAGTGACAAAATTTTTGTCACTATTTTACTATTTTCTTGTAGTGTTTTTTTCTTTAAAATTTACCATATTATTTCTCTAGGTACTCTATCATATGCTTTCTCTAAATCAATAAAGATTATATAAAGATTTTTTTCTCATTATTTTTTATAAATATAAAATAAATATTAAAAAAATGCTACAACAAATGCTACTGGCTAAAATAAATTAAAAGGTACCATAGGATCAACTAGGGGTGCAACTCGGGCTCATGAAACTCGAGTTTCCCTCGACCCTAACCCTAACCCTATTTATAAAATATCAACCCTAACCCTAACCCTAACCCTATTTGTAAAACCTCAACCCTAACCCTATTTTTAAAAATTGGGTTTGGGTTGAGTTTCGGATTGGAATTCGGGTTGATGAGGAAAAAAAAAGCTTTTTCCAAAGTAAATAAATATCGAATTATGGATCCCAAGGACGGAAAAACAAAATCCCTTGTCGAACACATAAGCTGAACTCGGGGCTTTAACATTGTATTAAAAAAAAGTCTTACTTGAAACAAAAAAGAGGAGGAGGTGCCGTAAACAAAGAAGAGGAGGAGGCGAGAAGTGAAACAAAATGTGTGGATAGTCTACCTTTATGTTTGTCCTTTTCCTTGCCTGCGACCGACGGTTTTGCCCTCCTTGCCCTCAAGTTGGCCATCTCATCCGATTCGATTGACGTCTTCAACGCCCCCAAAAATTTGGTGCCGATAAGCTACCCCCGTTCGGGTAACCCTCGGGTTCGGATTCTCTCGGGTTCGGGTTGCAGTCAACCCTAACCCGGATCAATTACAAATCGGGCCGAGTTAAATTCGGGTCTTTCGGGTTCGGGTTGGGCAAACATGAGTTTAAACACTGCTGTAAATCGGGTTTGGCGGGCCGGGTTCGGGTTGAACCCGGCCCAAGTTACACCCCTAGGATCAACCAAATCAATCGAGAAAAAATCAAGAAAAATAAGAAAAACAATGCATCTCTCTATTTCACTGTTTCAAAAATAACTCTCCGGAATCCAATCAGAATCCTCACCACCGTAACATTTACATCATTACAATGGTGCTCAAAGATTATGGCCAAGGTATGGTCTAAGATTAGGATTCAGATATTGAACAAATAAAAGTTTAGAAGTAAAAAAATAATAAATATCAGAAAGAAAGTTTTTTTGAAAATCAAATCTACTAAATGAATTCTAGCATGTCTATATCACTAGCAATTTTAGTCTGAATTCCAATTCCTCCAACTTAAAAAGTATTGCAAATAAAAGAATTACTTAGAAATATAGAGGAATTCGATTGAGTTCAATGATTCCAATCAGGCTCTTTCGGTCCGAAAACGCTTTTCACTCAAATTCAATCAATGGCCAGCTCCAACCCGCAACCTCGTTGCGATCTGTGAAGCCTGTCAGCCTCCAATCCGGCGGCCGATGAGCTACATAACACCGTTACTGAACTCTAAACGATCGCCCATCGATCTCCCTTCCATGAATCCTCTAATTTCATCCACATAAAACTTTTCTTTTCCATCGCCTCCATCTCTTCTTGCACCCCTGTCTTCGTTCGGTACCATCCCATTTAGATTGTTCTTGTTTTGATCTGTTAGAAGACGATTTTTGTGGGAGTTTATGCACTGCTCTTTGTTATCCCTCTTCGACGAGTGACAGCAAGGCAAAAGACCGAGGGATAGCTTATGCGCTTATTCTTGTGGCTCTACCGCGGTTACCTACCTTGTTCATTGATGGCTTCTTCACTCTGGTCTATAAAGAAGTTTGGGCTCTTGAATGCTATGCTTTTGAAATCTCTGTGACTAAAGCTGGATAAATTACTTTTGTTTTGTTTCTTTTGGCGTTTTTTTTTTTTTTTTTTTAAAACAAATCATCCCCCATAACTCTTAGGAGGAATCGTTCAAATTTATCCACTTAGCCTAATATTTTTCTATAATGATTAAATAATTTATCATATGCATCTGCATGCTTGTGTCTACGATGATAACAATTTTCCTAGCACCCATGATAACTTTTTAGTGTAATTAAGGTTCATGAGGTTCCTCTAATATATAGACTCTTTGCTGATTTGTGCATATCTGCTGCAATTTGAATACAACCTCAGATCAAATCAGTTGGCTTAATTAAGGATTTAAGTTAACAAGGAAAAGGTTTAACCGTTTTCATCTTTAACAAGATATATATAATCGATGGTGTCAGAAATTGGTTTGAGAATGATGATAGTGATTGTGAGCTGAAAATTGACGTAATGATCAGTCAAAAGGAAAGACTCATGCATCCAAGTCCGCATTTTTATGAGGACGGAAGGCAAGTACAAGAGGTGTTAGAGGTTACTCATACCCTTCAATGCTCAAGTGGAGAAGGTAGAGACCAATGGTGGGTTTAGGGATGGCGTTTTTTTTTTATTTGATCGTTTATCCGTATCATTTTTAACGGATCAAAATTTTTTTGATCTAAACAGCTTAATGGATAAACGGATTAATGGCTAAACATGTAAATGATCAGAACGGTATCCTCTGTCTCGTTCTGTTTACTATCTCCATTCCTATTAATTTTAAATATATTTAATATTTAATATTTAAATAAATAAAATATATATACTAAAAAATATAATAAAATACGTTTGAATCTCCCTAAGTGTCTTCTTCTTTCATGCAACCACTGACCATCAAGTCAAAACTTTTTATTAATATTTTTTTAAACTTTCAATAAATTATAAATTTAATGAAATAATTTTATTTTTTATATAAATAATCAAACGGGTACTCAATGGGTACCAGATCGGGTATCCCTGTCCTCGCCTTGTTAACTATAACGGCTTTACAGGATAAGAAATGGAAGGTTTTTTCTAACGAGGATGAGGATCAGTAATGACTACTCGGGCCATCCTCGGGCCGTTGCCATCTCTAGGTGGGTTATGTAACCTTTTTAAGGAAGAAATTTTTAAAAATGAGGAACTCAAGAGCTGATGGCCAGTGGAACAAAAAATGAGAGGAACAAAAATAAAAATAAAAATAAAAAAGATGAAGTTCCCTTTTACAGGCAAACTTAAGATAATAGTTAAGACCATCGATACTACAGGACATGAACTCCTGAGCAAGTAAAGCATTATCAGTGATACTACGCCCCCTGAGGAAAGCCCCCTGCTCCGAAGAAATGAGACGAGGGATGATCCAATGAAGCCTAGTAACCAGGAGATGAGCGCAAACCTTATATAAGGTAGTGCACAAACTGATAGGCCGAAAGTGCTGAGGGCTGAAAGCATCAGGCCTTTTCGGAACCAGGGTAATGAAGGTTCGATTCCACTCAGAAGGAATAGACTTAAGATGAAAAACAAGCTGGATCATCTGCACTAAGTCCTTCCCAGGATATCCCAATAATGACGAAAGAAAAACAGAGGAAAGCCATCTGGCCCAGGGGCCTTATCAGCACCAAGCTCCCATAACGCCAACCGAATATCCTCCGCAGCAATAGGCCGAATAAGAGTGTCATTCTCAGCAGCAATCACTCTATTGGAAGACAAAATAGGGTGAACAGGGCTTATGACAGAGTTAGTTGGGATTTCTTGTTCTGCTCTCTTCAGGAGTTTGGGTTTCAGGAGCTTTTTATTGATTGGATCATGGCCTGTATTCAGCGCCCATCGTTCTCCATCCTCATCAATGGAGACTGTACTGATTATTTCCATTCTGATGTTGGGCTGAGACAAGGATGCCCTCTATCCCCATTTTTGTTTGTTCTTTCGGCTGATGCTCTATCTCGGGCTCTTCACCAGGCTCAGCGGGACTCTGCTCTTGACCGTTATCGGGCTAGTACCCAGGGGCCCACGATTTTCCACTTGTTGTTTGCTGATGACTGCATCTTCCTGGGCAAGGCTACTGTGGCCAACGCGACCACGTTTGCTTCTATCCTCCAGACTTACTGTTTTGCCTCTGGTCAGAAGGTTAACAGTGCTAAGTCAGTGATTTACTTTAGTCCGAGGGTGACTCCTTCTCGCAAGGGGTCTATTATGCAGGTTCTGGGCATTTCTATGCAGTCAGATTCGATTTCCTATATGGGGATAGAAGGCCCAGGGTCTCGGATTTTAGTAATCTTGAGAGGAGGATCCGTGATCGGCTTGAGGGGTGGCAGGTCACTGGGCTATCTATGATGGCGAGGATTACTCTCATTCGATCGATGCTCACTTCTCTTCCTCTCTACTTGTTATCTAATACTGCGGTCCCATTGACTTGTCTGAGGAAGATTGAGCGATATTTCAGGGACTTCCTCTGGGGTTCGTCACAGGATCGCCATGCTGTTCATCTTTTAGCCTAGGATTATGTCTGTACACCAATCTCGGAGGGAGGGCTTGGGATCCAGTCCCTCACTGTTCGGAGGGAGGCATTGATTGCTAGGCATGCCACTCATTTTTTGCTTGATCCGCACTGTTTGTGGAGTTCTTTTATGTGTGCCAAGTATGGGGACTGGACTTCTTCCAGTAATTTGCAGCCGGCTCGGGAACACTCTTTCTTCTAGAAAGAGGTTTGTAGTCACGCTCCGGCAATCCTTCATAGCATCTCCTGGATTATTGGTAATGGGGCCTCCGTGGATGTTGCTTATGATTCGTGAATTACTGACATCCCTTTGTCTCGGTGGCCTACTTTTGTCAGCTTTGCCATTCCTCCTGGTACGCGTGTCAGTGATCTTACAGTACATGATCATGCTTCCTGGTCTACCTCTGTGTTGTCTTGCTTCTTTGGGGAGGAGCTTCTACGTCGTATTGTTTCTATTCCTCTTTCACCAGGTCATTCCCCCGACATCAAGGTTTGGAGGCGATCCTGTTTGCCGCGTGCACCCATCAGAGACCTTCTCCAGATTTACAGTGCTCCTACCCAACCTTTGGTTGATATGGCTTGGATTTGGCATTTTCCCATTCATCCTAGGGTTCGTCTTTTTCTATGGAAGCTTGCACGGAATTGTCTTCCTACATGTTCCGTGCTTTCTAGACGTGGCCTGGGGATCCAGCCCACCTGTCCATTATGTGGTATGGAGGAGGAGTCGGTGGATCACGCCATCTTCACTTGTCTCAGGGCAAGCCATATTTGGGAGATTGCTAGCGACCGGCCTTGGGATGGTGCCTCCTCTTCTTATTGTCTTTCCTTTCTTGACTTGATCAGGCAAGATGTAAGGAGAGGCTGCTGTAAGCAGGGTTCGACGAGGGCTTACATTGCTTACCAAATCTAGTTATCCCGAAACCGGATTGTCTTTACGCATGAGTCTGCCCCGTCGCATAGGGTGGTGAGGGTTGCTTTGTCCTTATCTAATGAGTACATCTCCCAGCATCAGGTTCGTTATTGTGATAGCCCTGCCCCCTGGGGTTCCAATGCTGCCCTGGCAGCACACCGTCGTACGGTCCTTATTTCCTGGGTACCCCCTCCTCCAGGGTTTGTCAAAATCAATTTTGATGAGAGTGTTCATGGTAGATCTGCCGGATCGGGTTATGTCATTCGAAGATCTGATGAAGCTCTGCTATCTGCTGGTGGATTTAGTCTTCTGGATCCTCAGTGCCGCTTGCGGAGCTTTACGCTGCTTGGGCTGGGGTTTCCTGTGCTATTCGCAGCCTCGGTGCCCGTCATATTATCCTTGAGGGAGATGCCTTCACCGTGATTCGGTGGCTTCGTCAGGATCATGGTAACCAACTGTCAACCAGCTCTTTGATCTCTGATATTCGCTCCCTACTCCATGGGGTTCATAGCATCCAGATCCGTCATTCCTACGGGGAAGCCAACTCAGCGGCTAATTGGATTGCCGTTAGGGTGGCCGATCATTCTGGATTCTGACAGTGGCAGCCTGGAGATAGTTGTCCTCCTATCCTGAGGATTTGTGTGCCACCCAAGTGGCGACTCAGCCGGTTACGGATCCTTTAGGGTCTTAACTTACTCGAGGGCACCACCGTGCCGGGGCCGAGCGGTGTCCCATGGGCCGCGATGTCAGTGAGCTCCTTTTGAACCATCTTGGGGGTTTGTGTGCCGGTCAAGTGGCGACTCAGCCAATTACGGAGCCTTTAGGGTCTTAACCTACTCGGGGGCACCGCCGTGCCGGGGCCGAGTGGTATCCCGTGGGCCGTGATGCCAGTGAGCTCCTTTTAAACCAACTTGGGGGTTTGTGTGCTGCCCAAGTGGTGATTCAGCCGGTTACGGAGCCTTTAGGGTCTTAACCTACTCGGGGCACCGCCGTGCCGGGGCCGAGTGGTGTCCCGTGGGCCGCGATGCCAGTGAGCTCCTTTTGAACCAACTTTGGGGTTTGTGTGCCGCCCAAGTGGCGACTCGGCCGGTTACGGAGCCTTTAGGGTCTTAACCTACTCGGGGGGCACCGCCGTGCCGAGGCCGAGTGGTGTCCCATGGGCCGCGATACCAGTGAGCTCCTTTTGAACCAACTTGGGGGTTTGTATGCTGCCCAAGTGGCGACTCAGCCGGTTACGGAGCCTTTAGGGTCTTAACCTACTCGGGGGCACCACCATGCCGGGGCCGAGTGGTGTCCCATGGGCCGCGATGCCAGTGAGCTCCTTTTGAACCATCTTGGGGGTTTATGTGCTGTCCAAGTGGCGACTCAGCTGGTTACGGAGCCTTTAGGGTCTTAACCTACTCGGGAGCATCGCCGTGCCGGGGCCAAGTGGTGTCCCGTGGGCCGCAATGCCAGTGAGCTCCTTTTTAGAGACCTGGTCCTTGGACATAAGGAGAACAAGCTGTGGCGTCAAAAGGGGCCTCTTTTATTACTCATGCTTCTGGGAGTACATCATTGGTAATATTGGCGGAGGTTATCCGCATTCCAGGTACGTGGAATGGGTTTCCCGTCGAGTTCCTTTAATTTGTATGCCCCCCTGTGAAGTGTTTCGGTGATGCGGTAGGGACCCTCCCAGGAAGTGCATTACTCGCCGCCTCCTCCCCCTTCGGCCGTTTAGGTGCAGAAGCTGATCCCTAGGACACCATCCCGATCGTCCGCTCAGTGGGGGCATTGTCGACCGGGGCTTGGACAGACGGGGCCCCCATGAGGGCTGGTAGCGGCTGCGGCGCCTTTTGGACATATTTGCCGAGGTAGCCCCGCTGGAGGAGCTCCTCGATGGCCCGCTTCAGGTTGTAGCAGCTATCGGTATCGTGACCGTAATCCCGGTGGAAATGGCAGTAGCGGCTCTTGTCGTGGGGAGGACCTTTCTTCATGGGAGGAGGATGTTGGAGATAAGGCTCACCCTCGATCTCCATCAGAATGTGGGATCGACGGGCTAGAAGAGGCGTGAGCTTACTCTCGTCGGGGACGGGGCTCCGATGCCTGTTCTCGGAACGACGAGGTGGGTCAGCTCGCCTGTGTCGAGGGGGCCCGCTGGGCTCGGGGCAAGCAGGCTTGTGGCTGGAGTTTCTTGAAGATTCCCGATGGGTGAAGTCGGCTTCATCCGCGCGGATGTATTTCTGAGCTCAGAGGAGGAGATTGGAATAAGAGCTTGGGGGCTTCTTATCCAAGGAGAAAGTGAAGCTGGACGGGAGGAGTCCCCGCTTCAACTCCAGTGCTGCCACCGCGTCGTCGAGATGATAGACCTCGAAGGCGGCGGCCTTGAACCGGGACACAAAGTCCCGCAGAGACTCTCCCTCCTTCTGACAGACGGAGAAAAGACTGTCGGCTACCCTTGGGATTCGCCGGCAGGCGTCGAAGTGTGCCAGAAAGGCTTTCTCCAGCTCCCGGAAGGAGTCGATGCTGTGAGGGGGTAGGCGTGAGTGCCATGCACGGGCGGCCTTCCGCAGGGTAGCGGGGAAGGCTTTGCAGAGAAGGGCATCTGAAGCGCCCTGAATTTGCATCATTGCTTTGTAACTCTCGAGATGATTGAGAGGATCCGTCGTACCATCGTACGGGTCTATCTGAGAAAAGCGGAACCTGGAGGGGACTGGTTCCTCCAATATCCGGCGGGTGTAAGGAGGACGAGTGTCGAACTCTTCCTCCGGTTGATGGTTGATCTTCTTGGCAAGCTCGTCGAGGCGCCTGTTGTACTCCTCCAGGCGTTCCTCCGCCTGGCGGCTAATCGTCGGGGCCCTCCGAGATGGCTCGGAGGAAGAAGAAGAAGAAGAGGCAGAAGGAGATGGAGACGAAAGTCGGGAGTTCCGCCTGGGTTCCTCGTGATGATGTGGCTTGGGAGGAAATTTGTTGGGGCCATGGTCAGGGGACCGTGGCCGCTTGGAGGGCTCGCGTCGAGGCTTCCTAGGGGAAACCTGACGTCGGCCGGTCTCTCGCCGACCGGCCTCCCGCCGAGGAGAACCTTCCCTCACCGACTGTTGACAGGCGGGGGGAGCAGTCTGATGCTGGGTGGCCACGGACTGTTGCTGCTGGAGCCCGTGAACCATGGCGGTGAGATTCTGGACTTGTTGGGAAAGAGTCGTCAGCCGCTCCGCTGTTTGATCAACGACCTTCGGCGGCGGGCAGGTAACTGGAGGGTTGGTAGTAGGGGAATTGGCCTCCTGCTGCCTAGCTGGCGGGGGGAGCCCCGCTGGACAGCTGACGGAGACATCCTGAGCTCGCGTCACCACCATGGCTTCTCGAAGAGAAGAGGGGGAGAGAGTCTCGCCTACCGAGATGTAGCGCAGGGAGAACGTTCGCTACTTTTTCTTATCCCCCTTCCTGGCGCGCCAATCTGATGATGCTCAATCACCTATACTGGACGTTGGGAACGAAATGCTTCTCCATGCTCTTCTTCACCAGGTTACCCTGCAGAAAAGTCCCAGGACCGGAGAGGGTTCTCCGGTGGGACCCTCCGATGCCCAAGTTAGCAACTGAGGTCACAGCTGAAGAGGGGCTCGAGTGAGCCTTTTTAGTATGAAAAAGGAGGTCTCAGGGAGGAGGGATTCCTTCCTGAATGCTAAGGCAGCGATTTTGGGGATTATCGCGCATACCTGTTTACTGGGTGGATTCACCTTTTATAGGGGTTGACCCTGGCATGATCACGTGGGATTTCATGAGGAGGGAATGTCTGCGGAGTTCTTGGGAGTTGCGTGGATCTGGGCTGGTTGGTGGGTCCTATTCCATCGAAGAGGGAGAAAATGGCGGTTAGTGGGTTAAGTCCCATCAATCCGCAGGGTTGTTGGGTTGTTGGGTCTAGTCCCATCAACAACGTGGCCAGCAGTAGGTGCACCTGCCATTGTTAGGCGGCTCGAGTCAGAGAGGCGGTTTCTTGAACTGCTGGGGCAATGCTGGGGAGAACTGGGATGCCTCGACCCTCCCGGGGAAGTCGAGGCTGAACCCGGCTAGCCAGGGGCAGCCGGGGCCGACCTCCCCGGCCAGGAAGTGCCGGGGTGGGACAGGCCAGGAATGGCCGGGGCCGACTCGGCGGGCTTGGATACACCGGGGCCGAGAGGGGCCGGCCAGGAATGGCCGGGGCCGACTCGGCGGGCTTGGAGACGCCGGGGCCGAGAGGGGCCGACCAGGAATGGCCGGGGCCAACTCGTCGTGCTTGGAGACGCCGGGGCCGAGAAGGGCCGACCAGGAAGGGTCGGGGCCGACTCGGCGGGCTTGGAGAACTCGGAGATGTCGGGGCCGAGAGGGGCCGGCCAAGAATGGCCGGGGCCGAGAGGGGCCGGCCAGGAATGGCCAGGGCCGACTCGGCGGGCTTGGAGACGCCGGGGCCGAGAAGGGCCGACCAGGAAGGGTCGGGGCCGACTCGGCGGGCTTGGAGACGTCGGGGCCCAGAAGGGCCGACCAGGAAGGGTCGGGGCCGACTCGACGGTGCTGGTGCCAGCTGGGACGTGCTGGCCCCCCCTAGCTTGGAGACGTAGGGGGCCGGCTAGGAAGATGCCGGGCCGCTTGGGAAGGTGTCGGGGCCGGCCAGCTTGGAGACGTAGGGGGCCGGCTAGGAAAGTGCCGGGCCGCTTGGGAAGGTGCCGGGGACGGCCAGCTTGGAGACGTAGGGGGCCGGCTTGGAAAGTGCCGGGGCCGGCTGGGAGGAGACGGGGCCGGCTGGAGCCGAGGTGGCCGAGCGGGGCGAGGCCGATTGCCGAGGCCGAAGTGAGCCGTCACGGACATTAAGGTCGAAGTGGGCCGCGGCCGATGCCAAGATCGAGGTGGGATGCGGCCAACGTTGAGACCGACGCCGTTGTCAAGATGGGCCGTCCAAAAATTATTTTATTTTTCATGGGATCAACTGACCCCATCATATATATATATATATATATATATATATATATATATATATGTTCTCCTTCGAAAAGAAAAAAAAAAAAACTCAGAAAACTAAGCATAAATTTTGTAGGTTGGTTGACTTCTAATGAAATAAATATCAGCATTTTTTTTCCCCTCCAAGTATTGTAAAAGTGCTGTCGAGTCGGGTGTTTGTTTTGGCCTCATTAGTAGTCATGCCAGAAGGAAATGAGCAGTTGGGGTATGACAGGACGCTAGTACATTCCTCTATTCTCGACTTTGCACTCTTTGCGAGATACAACGATGCATCCCAATATGGCTGGTCTCATTTGTTTATTTACAGTTCAGCAATCAAGCTTGCTCTGAAGATACCTCAATCCTCAAAGTTCAAACAAACATTTTCAATTATATGCATATAAACCCTTCCTCCTGAAGCCATCCTTTTGAAGACATTATGATACTCCCAATCTCTGTTGACTTATGGAAATGTAGCTTAGTTGAAGTTATGAGACGAACTTCTTTTGATGTAGCATGTAGGGTTCCGTTGCCATCAGCTCTTATGCTTTAATAATAAATCTTAATTATCTTGAAGGAACTAAATTAAAATGATATTTGGAGTTTATTACTGTGCGTCTTATTGAGAATGAATATGTGCTGCTAAAGCCCTTCTTCTCCCACTTCTTCGATGATGGGAGAGATTTCTATCTTTTTCTATGTAATGTTAGCAAAAGTTTTGCTGTATTGCTCTTCGATGCAACAAGTGCGCACCAAATATATGTATTGATCGTTCACGCATGTCGGCGCATGTGCAGTGTGCGATAAGATTCATTGGATCATCGCACGTGCATCGGCATGCGCGAATGATCAATTCGCATGCACCGAAGAACGATGTAGTAAGTATTTTTCGTATCATCAAAGTCATCAAATTGAATATAGCTGTCCATTGCCAAGGAATCAAGTGTTAGCCTTTGATACTGATTTTTTAAAATTTTTATTTTTGCTCTTTCACCGCAGATGTTCTTCTTTGTAATGTAGATGCTTTTTAATGGTATTTGCTTTCCTGAACTATGCTGATCTGGTCCACCTCGAGCCAACCAAACTTAACCCTTTCTCTGAAAAGAAATAATTTTTATTTTCATTTTTAATTCTCCTTGTGAGCAATCTAATGAAGACCTTCATAGTAATCTAATTACGACTTTCATATATCATATAGTAGCCAGGTTATCTGCCTTCGGCACCAAAAAAGTTTTTTAAAAATCGTTTAATAACATTATTTTTTATAATATTATGAATATTTATTGTTTACAAAAAAAAAAAAAAAAGCTTTGCCTGCACCAACGAAAGATTGGTGAACATATAATAGAGACTCAAAGGGGCGTCCTCGGCTTGGAAAGATTGGTGAACATAAAGAGACTCAAAGGAATTTTCCTATCTGGCATCCGGCTGACCAAGTTCTATTAATTTGCAAATTCATGCAATTTTGGAGTTTGAATTGCAGGTGCAGAAATGGAGGATGTCGGTAGAACAATCACAAGCCAAATTTATGTATTCTTACTTTGACACTTATAATACAAAAAAAAAATACTTTTCTTGATTTATAAAAAATATATAATAATTATTGACGTTAAAAGAATTACAAGACAAATTCGATGAAGCTGATGTAAAAATTATTAATAGTAAAACTAGCAATTTTTAATTACAATAAGTTTGCTTTAAAATTTTACTTTAATTTTTTTTTTTTATATTAGTTATGAATAAATTTACTAAGCATATCTACAATAATATTTCTTATATATATCATTTGCAGATAAAACTAAAATCAAGGGTAATTTTAAATTAAAATTATAGGAAAAAAATATTAAAATTAAAAAAATTAAGTAGAAATAAAATAGAAAATATGAAATAATTTTAGCGACTTTAGAAGAAGAAATGAAGGTAACAAACATCCTAAAAGTAATTACATCCTATATTTAAAATTGATTATTCATTAAAAATAAATTGCTCATATATTTAAAATGAGTTGACCAAAATGAAAAAAATATAATTGGACTATCATATGATCATAAAATATTAATAAAGTTGAAAAACTTTTTGAAAAACTTTTCTTTTTGTAAAGTAATAATAAAATTAATTATACTTTATAATATATAGTGTCATAGTTAGAAAACGTACATGCAAAATAAGTATATTTAGAATAAAAATATTGAGAAAAATATATGATAATACAAAAAAATAATATTATCCATAAGAAATGAAAATAAGAAGTAGTTAAGCACTAATAAGAAAACTTAAATAATTTAAACAATTATATTGAAGGAACAGTAATGAAAGACTTAATAATTTACTATTTATAAAAGATATGATTCTAAATTGGGTAGAATTAGAATTTTTTTTTTTTTTTGTGTTTGAGGTTTGGGGGGTGCCAATTACATACTCACCTTCATTTCTACTTCTAAAATTACAGACTCACCTTCACCGATAGCCTACAGAAAAGAAATCAGACACTCTTCAAGGGTTATTACAGACTCAGTCCAACTCATGACAGACTAATGCAGTCTCTTAAGGATTTAAAGAAAGATATACCACAAAAAAAATATCAAGCAACAAAATGAAACCTTCATGCTTTTGAGCATCTATGATAAAATTTTATTTAAACACCACCAGAATCCGGTGCATGGCGGAGCATACACTATTTATTCCACCAAGAAAGTTAGATCAACAAAATTGTTAAATAAAAAAATTCCAATTGCAATTACTAAAGCAAAGACATGCAAAAAGAGGCATTTCAGCGCCTCCCTGATGATGCTACTGATTCAGATGAGAACAAGTACCGCACACGGGAAAGAACAGAATCATGTGATGGGTCATATGGATGATCTTTTGAAGGAATCTCTAATACTGCAGGAATAGGTTTGTTGTGGCTATCCACAAGAAATCTTATCATATCTGCAACCTGTAGAAAAAAACCAAAAAAAACCTAGTCAGTGGTGCCCAGATAACCTGTTTGAGCACTGAAGCGCCAGGGACTTTCGGGAAAGATTTTAACCTGTTTTATAGTGTGGGCAGATGATCAACAAGTTGAGATGATACAATGGAAAAATGATGTCAACAAAAATTAGAGACAAGATCAAAAAAAAGTCCATGCCCATGATAATCCAAGTCTATGCAGTAAATATGTCTACCATTTAGAACCCACTGAGCAGTTCGGTTGAACTTCAAGCTCAGCCAAATCCAACAGCCGAGCAAAGGTGAAGTTTACATATTTCATTTGTAGAGGCAGAGACAGGAGGGGCAACACTCAGCATTAAACATTTCACTTATTGGAAACCTAAGTTTACATATTTCACTTATTTATAATTCATAAACTCTCTGTTTATTTTTCAATAAAATAACATGAACCGGAATATAGGATTATCAGCATTATCAACAAAAAAAGTAGCAAACCAGACTTGCAATTCACTAATAATCCCAAAGCCATACATGTAAGTAGTGTTTACTTAAACAGGCAAGTTATACATAGAAAAAGAAAGAAAAAACGGAGAACAATGACAGACAAAAAAAGAAGAAGAAAAAAAACCATAAGAATACATTCAAACCATTAATCTGAAGTTGCAACCAATCTAAAGTTGCAACCAAACTGTAGTAGGATGATGCTATGCAAAGTTGTTAAGAAAAACTTCATAGTAAACTATGAGAAGAAAAGTTTGAAAAAGAAAAGAATCACATCCTCCACAAAAGATGGAGGGATGAGTAGATCTCAGACCTCATTCTTCTTTTTAAAGATAAAACATATAATTAAAATTTGGGATAAAAAAAGGCATTGTTGCTGCTCCTCTTAATATTGTTGCCTGATCTGTTCTTTTCTTTAACTACACCAGTGGCAATCATAGTCTTTCGATGGACACTTTCCATAATTGTGAGTCACAGCATAGGGGTGCAACTTGGGCCGGGTTCAACCCGAATCCGGCCCGTCGAATCAAATTTGCAGTAGTACTTAAACTCGTGTTTGCCCAATCCGAATCCGAAGGACCCGGGTTTAACCCGGACCGATTTGCAATTGACCCGGTCTTGGGTTGCAGTCAATCCGAACCCGAGGTAACCCGCAACATGTCCGAGTTCCAAGTCTTTCGACGCCTTATTTCATTCATTGCCGCCGCTCAACCCTACAATACGACTAGGGCATAAAAGAGGAACCAAAGTAGCGCTCTTTCATCACCTTCTCGTCCACGGCCGGCAGCTCCTGTGTCGCCGAAGCCATGCCAGAGTTCTCTCCAGCCTTCGCCTGGCCCTCCAGCAGCGGGATCGTCCTCCCAAAGAGCTTGATCACTGGATCTCTCGAGTCGGCCATCACGTCGCAATCTCTCCACCTCCGTCCCTAAATCCAAGGACTCTGATCTCTCCCCTTATTCTCCGAACGCGAGAGAAAGAGAGAGAAGCAAACAGAGGACTGCCAAAAAATCGAGAGGATGACAGGGAGATGCCAGCTAACGGGTGAGGCCAAATATACTTCACACCGCTTTGGGAAACACGAACTGGACTCTACAGGGCCTGGTGGGACTACAAGAAATGGACTCTATAACTGAAATTTTCATAGAAACCAACTTATTTGTTTCAAACTTTAGCTTATTTGTGTAATGTTAAGCTTGTTTGTTTCAGATTACCATATTTGTTTTTTTTTCCCTATCAATCCGAATTCCAATCCGAAACTCAACCCGAACCCGATTTTTAAAAATAGGGTTAGGGTTGAGATTCATGAGCCCGAGTTCCACCCCTATCACAGCGTAATTTAAAAATAGCCTCCTCGAAATTAGAAAAGGCAATGTCAGAAATCTTCCATAAATTTCTTTTTTATATGAGAAATTGCAAATTCCAGGAGGGTAATTGCCCCCCTTGGCTCCAACAGTGTGGATTTGAATCTACAAAAATTGTGTAGGACTGAATTTCCTGTTTAGTTAACATAAAGCTGACAAAACACTATAACAAAATCATGAGCATCCCAACATGTTATAATTGAGGTGACACAAGAAGATGTTTCACATGCAAAAATTCAGGGCATCGTTGAGGTTGCCAGTTGAAGATGTGCTTAATAATATGGTCACATACACAGGTTTGATAATTAACTTCCAGACACTATTTTGTTCACCTGTCATACATTAACAAAGTTTACCAGTGACTAGAAAGAAAAGAAAATCATACATCAACTAATGAAGTGCTCAAATATGAAAACTTACATATTGGCTGATCAGTACTATGGCGACATCTTCTTTGGCAGTAAACTCTTTAAAACAATCCTCGATTTCTTTCACAGTCGTTTCTGATAAACAGGAATAAAGTTGTCATTAATCATTAAAACAAGTGTCATCCTAAGGTGGATGTAAGGAAGATTAGTTATTCAAGTTTGGATTTGGAGTTGTCTCATTTACCCTAAAGAGAGAGCATATGATATATATGAAAGCCAGATAATGATATTGTCAACAATAGATCTTATATGATTATAAACTATGACTCATGCAATCAATTGACATTGAACAATGTACTGTATCAAGACTAAGGAATTCAACTCGACAGGAAAAGAGGGAGCATAAACAAAAGCTAGCTGAATACAAGTACAAAAACCAGCAAGAGTATTAGCATACTTGAGTCAACTATAAGGTAGTTTGTCTTTCTTCTCAAGTCAACATTACCAACTCCAGCAAGCAAAAAGCCAGTTACAGTGTCCTATAACAACAAGAGGCCACCGGTCAGATACACATTTCTAGTCCACAGGTCACAACAGCAGCACAAAACTGAAGCAAATATTGCAGTGTGCTGTTAGAAAATCTTTTGCACATAGAAGCAGTAGTCATTTGCATATCATGCCGCATGCATTATACAACTTCTGACGCATGCAGTAAAACCAGAAATGCTATCTTAGGTGAAATATAATGCCTGCACATATAATCACATATGTATGGCACCAGTATCCACAAGACATGGTTTCTTATGCTTTTGCTATGAAGAGCTAGCTCTTAAGACAGAACTACAGGAAATGGCTGTAATGCAGTCTTACAGAACACTGAAGTTGATCAAACTAATCTAAGCATAGAATGGATAGAAATTGTCAATTTTGTATGCAGAGCACATAAAACAATATCATATCAACGTGAGCATGCATGTTGTTCAACATGAGTTCATACCGGACATGATTTACAATCTCTAAATACTTGGGACCATAGATCTGGACTTTGTTTCTGAAAAGAGTGAAAGCACACAATTGGCAAGGTTCTAACAATTAAAAATTCAGAAAGGTCACACAGCAAGCGGCCCAAGGATGCCCAAAAAAAACAAAAAAACTTATTTATACATATAAAAACATCCAAACTTTACATCATAGAATTAATTTTTATAAGCTCATTATTTACTTATTTAGTCATTATTCCATAAACCATAATCCCATACTTCATATTTTAAAATTAATATTGTAAGCTACAAAGTTGGCCACCCTCCTCATTTTTGGAAGTATGAGAAAGTATCTAAAATTTATCTAAGAAGTATTCAGTGTTTTCTTTAAAAAAATTTAAAAATAGGATACTCACACAAGTATTAGGCATGTATATGAGAAGTATCCCAAGAGCATTTGTATCCTCTATGGATATAATATACACACGGCATGTAATTTGGAGTTTTTATCCTTTTTAGATAATAAAAAAGAATTAAGTATTTATACAATTAAGGAGATAGCCAAACAAGTATCAGACGATATGCGGGCATGTAGATTTATTAAGCCTGATTCACATGACTCATTAAAAAAAAGAAAATGCACAGGACTATGGAATACATGGAGGGGGAAGAAAGAACAGAACAATTAAAAGAATGTATCAAAGACACAACAGGATGTCGTAAATTCTTCTTCCGATCGGCACGACAAAAAAAAAAACTTATTTCTTTGATCATTAGATATTAGGAGACATAAAACAGACCGATTTCATGCTCTTGACATCAAGAACCATCGACATACCTCATCAGCAATCATAGCAATGAGAGCCGAGCTATTAGTTTGAATCTGAGTTCGACCGGCCATCGTAATCAATCAAGAGATACCTACCGACAAAAAAAGAAACTAGAGTTGGAATAATAATCAGACACAAGATCCGATCTCTCTTTTCTAGGCCATCCCCAAAGAGCTCTCCCCAAATCTTGGAGGGCTTATCGAAACCCCACAGATTTCCCGAAATGAAATGGAGATCGGAAACTGGCTTGGAGGACACCATTCGATGGAGGGCATTCCAAGGTTCCCACAGATTTAGGATAAAAAAATAAAATAAAATCTTGAACCCTAATCGGGATCTTGGGGTGCCAGAGTCAAAGATCGATCCTCAGAAAGGGAGGGAGAACCTGGTGATGGGATCGAAATCGATCGATCGGGCGGCAGCAGCGGGGGTGGCCGAAGAGCAGGACCGCCGGAGTCGTGATGCTGGTTGTCCGGCAAGCGACGCAATGTCGAGGTTGAAACAAAGAGAGAACGTGTATGTCACCGGGCTTTCGATGCCAGGGCCGTAACATGTATATTTTTAAAACTACATGTCACGGCTCGGCCCAGGCAGATAATCCAGCTAAGCGCAAGGTCCAGACGGCTGCGCGGTCCAGCTGAGCACGCAACCCAAATTACTTAGGCTGATGGTCAACCTATAGATGCGGTCAGGCTGGCATGGCTATCATGGCATGGCCGTTGGGTAAGCCCATTCATCACGCTCAAAAGAGAGGCCATCGTATTTCTTAGAGAGATTTGAGGCGATGGCTTGCATGAGATCTTGGCCATCCAACGTTCAGATGGAGTCCTATTTGTAGGAAGATTCTTAGGGGTGCTAGTTGGCGATTTTATCAGCAAGAGTCCACCGTATTTTGAAGATAGAGTTAGCCTAGGCTGAGGACTCTTTGGGGGTGTGGATATGAGAGGATCCTAGTCTTTATCTCTTCATCCAATGGTTAAGGTGGAGTCTTAATTAAAGAAGAGTCCTAAGTGGAAAAAGAGTCCTAGGCGGCGTGAAGAGAGGAACTTCACACGGTGTCGGACTCTTGGGCGGTGAAAAAGAGGCTGGTTGGGGAGCTATTTAAGGGAAGGCTAACCCAAGGCCTAGGGGTATCGAATTGCATGTAAGTAAAAGGGTCGATTGAGGAGTTCTTTGATGTGATCGAGATGCACAGGCGGTGCGTGGTTCTTGTCAAGTGAGGTTATCTTCGTTATTTCCAAATTACTTAGCGAAGAGTTCTTTAGTTGGGAAGGCTATGCTTTCCGTATATTATCATGTTTATCGGGGACTTGTCTTTGGATATTTTATTTTATTTTATGATTATGGGGTCTAGGCTGGTTAAGAGAGGGATCTTCTAACGCCATCATCAGTAGACGCAAGGACTTAGTGGTCATAGGGTGCGCTTGCACGTGCCGATCGAAAGCTCGATGACATTATGCAAGGTCTCGATAAAATCGTTCGAAGGTTGTCCAAATTCTTACTCGCCATAAAATCTCGCTCACTGGTCAGGCCTGCCTTTGATCTAGTCGGGTCTCTAAAATTAAGTTCGGTTCAGTCCAAAAGTAGCGCCAGAATGCCGACAGTCTCCAATCGAATGAACCGGCAAGCCGTGCAACCTTTACCTAAACATAAACGGCCACGGCCTGAATCATTCAAGTGATGAAAAATATTTCTACACCGCATATGATATAATATTTGGTATAATATTGTAACATATAAAATGAATAATGCATGCACATTAAAGAAAAAAAATATTTTTAACATACGTATGAGCATATGTCACTTGCCAATCATTATGCATCATATACTAATCCTACATCGTACATGGTTTAGCAAAACTTTTCTTCGAGATAAATTTGAGGAACCATGAACTACACCAACTTACCTATCACAGTCTGGCCCAGACGGAGGACGCGCACGCGTGCGGCCCAGCTAGGCGCACGGCCCAGGCAGAGGACGCACGCGCTTGCGCGCCCGGCTGGGCCTGCTGGGCGCACGACCCGGACAGCCCAGGCTGACGGCCAGCCTGGCAGGCGCAACCAGGTTGGCGCAGCCAACGTGGCATGGCCGTTGGGCAGGCCTGCCCAGCACACCCAAAAGATAGGCCATCGTATTTTCTTAGAGGAGATTTGAGATGGTGGTTTGAGCTGAGATCTTGGCCTTTGATTATCCCATCTAACGGCCAAGATGGAGTCCTATTTGGAGGAGGATTTTGGGCAGCGCTATTAGGGATTATCCGCCACCTTGCATGTGGAGCACCATATTTCTTTTAGGAGTCTTGGGTAGTGGATTGTGGAGAAATCTCAGCCCTCCATCTCTTTATCCAATGGCCAAGGGAATAACGCACAAAAGGAGGAGTCTTTGGGCGGTGGCTTTTGGAGAGATCTTGGCCATCATCTTATCATCTAACGGCCAAGATTGAGTCCCAGTTGGCAAGAACTCTAAGGGTTTGTTTGGATTGGGATGAATGGAGGGGAGGGGAAGGAAATGGAGGGAAAATGTCATAAGTTATCTTGTTTGAGAGAAGGGTTAAAGAGAGGGAGGGAAGGGAACGAGAGTAACTGGTTTCCCCTCTTTTTCCCTCAATAAGGGTAAATTTGTTAACTCCCAAATCGGTGAGTAAGCTAAGGGAGGAGAAAAGGTTTAAGTCATATTTTTTCAGAAGACCAAATATCCCTTCATTTTCTATTATTCATTCATTCTTTCTTACTGTTCATTCCATATTCTCAAGGTTATAATTGTCACATAAATCTTTCCCTTTCTTTCTCCCCTCTCTATCCAAACAAGATAATTGATATTACCCTTCCTTCCCCTTCCATCCTTTCCAAACAAGAGAAGAAGAACAATAATTCCTTTTCCTTCCTTCCCTTTCCATCCTTTTACTTCTTTTTACTCTCCCCTTTCTTCTCCTCCAAAGATCCAAACATAGCCTAAGGCGGTGAGAAGAGATGGGCTTCGTACGTTTTCTACGTAGCAAAGGATGCTGATTTGCAGCTATAAAAGAGAGGGGGCAGCGGGTCCTCAAGGCATCCAAGAGAAATCAAGAGAGCAGATCAAGAGATCGGATCTTCTCTAGAGATCAGATCAGAGAAGATCTGATCAAGGCATCCGAGAGGAGCTCGGGTGTGGCCAGCAGCGACTAGTGGAGGCGCGTGAGGTTGGCGAGCAACCTGATCAGTGGAGATCGATGTGCGCAAGGGTCTAAGTCAGGCGGACTTAGGCATTGGAGGGATGTGGCCGAGACGCATAGGCGGTGCGCACGCGGGTGCAGGGCATCCAGGTCAGTTCTTGTCGAGTGAGGTTGGGGCGGGCACTTTGTGTGATCTTTGTTAGGGACAAAGAGGAGTGTCTTTGTAGCCTTTGGGCAACCTCGTTATTTCCAAATTACTTAGCAAAGAGTTCTTTGGTTAGAAGGCTGTGCTTCCCGTAAATCATCGTGTTTGTCGGAAACTTATCTTTGGGGGTTTTATTTTATTATTGTGGGGTCTAGACTAGTTAGGAGAGGGATCTTCTAACACCATCACTGGTAGACGCAAGGACCTAGTGGTCATAGGGAGCGCTTGCACGTGCCGATCGAAAGCCCGGTGATAATTGGTATCAGAGCCCGGTTGAAGCAAGTTCCAAGCACAGATGGCGAGAGCGGTATGAGACCGTGTGACCCATTTGGAGGGGATTGTGGGAGATCCAAGAGATGGATCAACCATGGATTTGGTAGCTGTGTGCATGGAGTTGAGCATGCAGTTGACCGAGTTGCGGACTTCGCATAATCATCTGTTGAAGGCGCACGAGAGGCTGATTTGTGACCTCGAGCATTGGAATCTGCAACAACAGTGATCAGATCTGGCCATGGAGGAGAGATTGGAGCTTCGGATCCATGCTTTGCAGGAGGAGTTGATCCGACAAAAGCAGGAGGTGCGGAGTCCAGTCAACATGGTCGGTGCTCCGGCAAAGAAAGCGAAGGTCCGGGAGCCTAAGGCCTTCGGCAGAGTCAGGAGTGCGACAGAGGTTAAGAACTTCATATTAGATATGGAAGTTTACTTCCATGTGGCGAAAATCCCAGCACCCGATCAGGTTGATCGGGCCTCGATATATTTGGAGGGTAACGCCAAGCTCTGGTGGAGAACCAGGACGGCCGAGGATGACAGTGCAAGGCATCCCAGAATCGAGACATGGGAGATCTTCAAGAGGGAACTGAAGGGTCAGTTCCTGCCGAGCAACGTAGGGTGGCTTGCTCAAGAGAATCTGCGGAAGCTGCGGCAGACAAGGAGCATCGGGAGTACGAGGCGCAGTTCAGCAATCTACTTATGGAGGTGTCCAATATGTCCAAGGAAGATAAGCTCTTTAACTTCCTCGCGGGCCTACAGGGGTGGGCACAGGTTAAGCTTCGCAGGAAGGAGGTAAGGGATATTCCTTCAGCCTTCATAGCAGCAGAGGCGCTGGTGGACTTTCGTAGCAGTACAACTTCAGGTAGCGGTGGCCAAGGCAAGGGCAAGCGCAAGAGTGCGTCACCACCGCGGGGTCGAGCAAGCAAGAAGGAGGGCGTGTCAGCACATGTAGCAGCAAAACAAAAGGGACAGGCAAGATTCGCTGGATGCTTCATATGCGGAGGGCTGCATCTGGCACGAGAGTGTCCAAAGAAGGTGACAACTGCGGCTATCACCACCCAGGGGGATAGGGCATCTGAGAGTTCAAAGGAGGAGCCAGTAGCGAGGATGGCCCCGCTACAGTCCATCAACTCTTTGTCCAAGATGGAGCAATGCCATAGTTTGATGTACGTGAGGGCTTGGGTCAACGGGAGGATGGTTCAGGCCTTGGTTGATTCTGGCGCGACGCATAATTTTGTGAGCCATAGGGTGGCGCGCAGATTGGGGTTAGGCGCGTTATCCCAGGCTTGTAGGGTAAAGCCTGTCAACTCTGAGGAGATGGTTTCTTTGGGCCAGGAA
>UESW01004798.1:604097-644923 GCA_900491605.1 Calamus simplicifolius | reverse complement strand
ATTCAGTAGCTCAAGCCTAACTCTAGGTCAGCTTGTTTATTAATCAAGCAAGTTCTTTTTTATTCCAAACACAAGGGTTTTTGATATAGTTTGATAATTTGACAACCTTTATCCAATACTTAATTACCACTTTTTTAACATTATATTGAGCTTGAGTGGGGAAAAAAGATCATGCATGTTTGCCTCTTCATCTATAGCTAGGATCACTTTCCCATTACTGAAATATGATATTATGCAATGCATATGCAAATCTGAAAGGGAAACGAAAAAAGAATTATTGTTATCCCATCCTTTTTTTGTCCTCTGCAAAGTCTTTGCTCTCGTTTCAGGGCCATCACAAAAAATAAAGACATGTTAAAAAGTTCCATCAAAATTAATAATACTGCAATCATTTGAACTACAATCATCCATATAAATATAAAAAGTAATAACCTAATCATTGAGAATGGTATTAGGATAACAACCAAGATTGTTAGTTACTTTAAGAGACTAATTTTAACTAGTGACTAGACCCTCATCTAAGAAATCATGTGCTCTTTTCATCTAAGAGATTGTGATCTCACTCTCAACAGCTAATTTTGTTAATTCAGATATCTTATGTGAATGGCTAGCGATATCTCACCTTCTGTTGGGTCCATGGCCCACTTATTCAGCTCATTAGGGCAAAAGGGAGTGCTACTCTTTTTTTCTACCAGGATTTGTTCTCTCTTTTATAAAAGGAGCAGCCGCCTTCCTTTTTTTTTTTCTCTTTTTCAAGGAGCAGCCGTCTGAAAAAAGAGGTGAAGGAGATAGCGGATATTTCTCTTTTTTTAGGAGCGTGGATTGCTAGGGGAAGAGAAGGAAGGGCTGCTGCTTGGTGCTTGACTATGTGGGAGGACTTCCACTCCAGGAATCATGTGAAGGTGCTGCAGAAGAAAAACAAGAGAAGAAGAAGAAGAAGAGAAGGGAAGAAAATAAGGAGGTAACGCAGGAGACCGTATTTTTCGGTGACGTAATCCTTATATCCCTATTATTCTCTTGTGATTGTTTCTCAAGTTCTAGCAAGGGACTTTGAGACTTAAATATTTATTATTTTATAGTGGATCTTCTTCTCTGGCTTGCTCGTGATTTTTTTCCTTTATCTTGAAGGGATTTTCCACGTAAATCTTGATGTTTCTGTGATTGTGTGGTTTGCGCATTTTTATTTATTATTCCGCTGCGTATTACGGTCTGCTAGTATTTGCTCGTACATGGATTCTTTTCCATCAACTGGTATCAGAGCCTGTGAATTTTTTTGTGTGCGAGCATGGAGGCTGGTAATGTTTCCCGCATGATCAGTCTGAACGGAAACAATTGGATGATATGGAAACCAAAGATGGAGGACCTCTTATATTGCAAGGATCTATATGGACCTTTAGAAGGGGTCAAAGCAAAGCCTGTTACAGTGACAGACGATGCTTGGATCATGTTAGATCGGAAGGCAGTCGGTTTTATTCGGCAATGGTTGGATGATAGTGTCTTTCACCATGTTTCCACTGAGACTTCTGTAAACTCTCTTTGAAAAAGTTAGAAAGTCTATATGAGAGAAAAACAGCTGGCAACAAGGCTTTCTTGATCAGAAAACTAGTAAATCTGAAATATAAAGAGGGTGCTTCTATTGCTAAGAATTTGAATGAAATGCAGAGTATTAATAACCAGTTATCCTCTATGAAAATGTCTCTTGATGATGAGTTGCAGGCATTGTTACTTCTCAGTTCATTGCCAGAAAGTTGAGAGACACTGGTAGTTTCCCTCAGTAATTCTGTACCAGACGGTGTTATCACCATGAGTCAAGTAACAGGCAGTTTGTTGAATGAGGAGTTAAGAAGGAAGAATTCAGCAACTTCTCAGATTGATTCACAGGCACTTGTCTCAGAGAATAGAGGACGATCAAAGTCTAGAAATATAGACAATTCATACAAGGATAGAAGCAAATCAAGGTCAAAAAAAGATATTACTTGCTATAACTATGGTGAGAAAGGGCACTACAAGAATCAGTGTAAGAAGCCTAAGAAGAGTAAAAAAAGGGAAAAGAAGTGGAGGATACAGAGTCAAAGGAGAATATCACAGCTACTGTGCAGAGTGATGATTATTTGATTTTGTCTACTTCTGATGGTATCTTCTCATGTGAGTGTCAGAATCATGAGTGGGTGATTGACACAGGTGCTTCTTATAATGCTACACCACGGAGGGAATTTTTTTCTACATATAAGACTGGAAATTTTGGTGTTGTCAAGATGGAAAATCAAGGCACAGTAGACATCATTGGCATTGGTGACATCCATATAAAGACCAATCTTGGCTGTAAGTTGGTGCTCAAGGATCTAAGGCATGTAGCTGACTTGAGGCTAAATTTAATCTCAGTTGGAAGACTTGATGATGAAGACTTTGATAGCAGATTTCATAAAGGGCAATGGAAGCTCAGTAAAGGTTCACTTGTTGTAGCTAGTGGAAAGAAATGTCACACTTTATACAGGTTGCCGGCTAAAGCTTATGGTGAACAGTTGAATGCTACAGAGAACGACTTCAGCATGGAGTTGTGGCATAAACGACTGGGACACATGAGTGAAAAGGGGCTGCAAGTTCTTTCCAAGGGAGAAGTTCTACCAGACTTCAAAGGTGTACATCTGAACCCATGTGTTGATTATTTGGTTGGCAAGCAACATAGAGTTTCTTTTGCTAGTCCTGCTTTATCTAGAAAAATGCATATTTTGGATCGTATCTATACAGATGTTTGTGGTCCTCTGAGGACAAAAACTCCTAGTGCATCAGTTAATGTTCCAGGTATCAATGGTGCACTTTATTTTATCACTTTTATAGATGATTTTTTCAGAAAAGTTTGGGTCTATGGTTTGAAGACCAAAGATCAGGTTATTAATGTCTTCAAAGAGTTTCATGCCAGAGTTGAAAGAGAGACAGGAAAAAAACTGAAATGTATAAGGTCAGATAATGGTGGTGAGTATACAGGGTTATTTGATAATTATTGCAGATCACATGACATTCAACATGAGATGACAGTTCCTGGTACTCCTCAGTATAATGCAATTGCAGAGAGAATGAACCGCACCATCATGAAAAGATCAGATGTATGCTTTCACAGTCCAAGTTACCTAAAAGATTTTGGGATGAGGCATTAAAAATAGCGGTTGATGTAATAAACTTGTCACCATGTACAGCTCTAGATGGTGATGTTGCAGAGCGTGTATGGTCAGGAAAAGATGTCTCTTATAAGCACTTGAGAGTGTTTGGTTGTCGTGCATTTGCACATGTTCCAAACATTGAGAGGTCCAAGCTGGATGGTAAGACAAAAGAATGTGCTTTTCTTGGTTACTCACATGATGAGTTTGGTTATAGACTTTGGGATCCAAAAAAGCAGAAGGTATTCAGAAGCAGAGATGTGGTATTTTTTGAAGATCAAACCCTTCAAGACTTCAAGAAGGAGGTGTCAGTCAAGTCTTCTGCAGGAGGATTAACAGACTGTGATCCAGTTACTCCTCCAGTAAATCAGGGTGATAGGGGAGATGTGCAAGAAAATAGTGCAGGAGCAGATATTAACTCACCTGTAGGACATGTTGAGCAGGAAGGAGATCAGGAGCAACCTCCTACAGAGCCTCAGCTGAGAAGATCTATCAGACAACGTCAACCTTCCAAAAGGTATTCTACAGATGAATATATAATGCTTACTGATGTAGGTGAACCAGAATGTTACCAGGAGGTAGTTGAAAGTGAGCAGAAAAAGGAGTGGTTAGTAGGTATGCTGGAAGAAATGGATGCCTTACAGAAGAACCACACATATGATTTAATGGAACTACCAAGAGGAAGGAAGGCTTTAAAGAACAAGTGGGTTTTCAGGTTAAAGACTCAACAGCATTGTTCTCAACCAAAGTACAAGGCCAGATTGGTTGTGAAAGGCTTTGGTCAAAAGAAAGGTATTGACTTTGAAGAGATTTTTCTCCTGTTGTTAAAATGTCTTCAATTCGTGTTGCTCTAGGTATTGCTGCTAGTCTAGACTTGGAGGTTGAGCAGTTAGATGTGAAGACAGCTTTTCTTCATGGTGATTTGGAGGAGGAAATCTATATGGAGCAACCAGAAGGTTTCAAAGTCAAAGGTAAAGAAAATCTTGTCTGCAGATTGAAAAAAAGCTTGTATGGGCTGAAGCAAGCTCCAAGGCAGTGGTACAAAAAATTTGATTCATTTATGGCTAAAAATGAATACAAAAGAATGGCTTCAGATCATTGTGTGTATATCAAATGGTTTAGTGAGGATTTTGTTATACTCCTACTTTATATTGATGACATGCTTATTCTTGGGAAAGATATGTCTATAATTGATAGGTTGAAGAAGGAGCTGAGCAATTCATTTGAAATGAAGGATATGGGACCAGCAAAGCAAATACTGGGTATGCAGATTTTCGTGATAGAAGAATCAAGAAAATATGGTTGTCACAGGAAAAGTACATTGAGAAGGTATTGGATAGGTTCAGTATGATCAATGCAAAGCCAGTTGGTTCTCCTTTTGCAGGTCACTTCAGGTTGTGCTCAGAGCAAAGTCCTTCAAGTGATGAGGAGAAGGAGAAAATGAAGAAGGTTCCTTATGCTTCAGCAGTCGGAAGTTTGATGTACGCGATGGTATGTACGAGGCCAGACATCGCATATGCAATGGGTGTTGCTAGCAGATTTCTTGCAAATCCAGGGAAAGAGCATTGGGCAGCAGTGAAGTGGATCTTCAGATATCTCAGAGGAAGCTCCAAAGTTTGTTTAAGCTTTAGGGGTGGTCCAGCTGTGCTGATTGGTTACACAGATGCAGATATGACGAGAGATATTGATACAAGGAAGTCCACATCAGGTTTCATACTTACTTTTGCAGGGGGAGCTGTGTCATGGCAATCCAGATTGCAAAGGTGTGTAGCTCTCTCTACCACAGAGGCAGAATATATTGCTGCTACCGAGGTCTGTAAGGAGATGCTGTGGATGAAAGAATTCTTACATGAATTGGGGTTGAAACAGAAAAATTATGTGGTACATTGTAACAGCCAGAGCGCCATCCACTTGTGCAAGAACCCAACTTTTCATTTCAAGTCAAAGCATATAGATGTGAGATACTACTGGATTCAAAATGTGTTTGAAGAGAAGCAGTTCCAGCTTCAGAAAATTCACACAGATGAAAATGGGGCAGACATGTTGACAAAGACCTTTTCAAAAGAAAGGCAAGAGATATACCGACAGCTGGTCGGCATGATTTCACACTAAGAAAGCATGAGACAGCCTCCCTTGTGGGCTGAAGGGGAGGTTGTTGGGCCCATGGCCCACTTATTCAGCCCATTAGGGTAAAAGGGAGCGCTACTCTTTTTTTCTACCAGGATTTGTTCTCTCTTTTATAAAAGAAGCAGCCGCCTTCCTTTTTTATTTTTCTCTTTTTCAAGGAGAAGCCGTCTGGAAAAAGAGGTGAAGGAGATAGCGGATATTTCTCTTTTTCTAGGAGCGTGGATTGCTAGGGGAAGAGAAGGAAGGGCTGCTGCTTGGTGCTTGACTACGTGGGAGGACTTCCACTCCAGGAATCACGTGAAGGTGCTGCAGAAGAAAAACAAGAGAAGAAAAAGAAGAAGAGAAGGAAAGAAAATAAGGAGGTAACGCAGAAGACCGTATTTTTCGGTGACGTAATCCTTATATCCCTATTATTCTCTTGTGATTGTTTCTCAAGTTCTGGCAAGGGACTTTGAGACTTGGATATTTATTATTTTATAGTGGATCTTCTTCTCTGGCTTGCCCGTGGTTTTTTTCCCTTTATCTTGAAGGGATTTTCCATGTAAATCTTGGTGTTTCTGTGATTGTGTGGTTTGCACATTTTATTTATTATTCCGCTGCGTATTACGGTCTACTAGTATTTGCTCGTACACGGATTCTTTCCCATCACCTTCAACATCTAATTTTTTACTTCAAATATTTTATTTAGATGGGTGTGGTTTAATAGATTGTGATATCATGAATACCACAGGATTCGGAGAAAAAAAAAAATTTCTGGATAGCAAAAAAATCACTCTTCCATAGGAGAGACACATGCTCTTTCCTCTTGAATTTGTCAAGTGTATTGTGCATTATTCCTATTGGTTATCAAAGAGGATATTAATTTCAAGCTCTTGCTATTTTTTAACTAAAATGCTATGAACGAAGCAATGTGGAGGCTAGTATAAAATAAAAATAAGTATTTACAAGATATGGATAATTGTTAAGGAACTACCTGTACACTTTACATTTCTTTTTTTGCTGTCTATATTTTATTATGAACTAAACAGATAATTAATTAGAGTAATAATATTCTCTTGCTTTAATACTCTTTCATTTTTTTTGATAGAGTAGGTGGAGTTTGTCTTCTCCCTTTTCTCAAAATTATTCTTTGCAAAATTAATCAAATACTACCTAATTTGTTCATGGATTTTATAATTCATTCACCATACTCAAAAAACATTTCAATATCAGGTTATGATGACTTGGTTGTTCTTTATGTTATTCTTTGTTGTCTTTGAGACTTTTGTTCTTATTTTCTCAAAACTACGATGGAAGAGAGGAATGCTGACTAGTTATAAGCAGTGGTTAGTAAGTCTCTTTTATACTTGTTTCCACATAAATAAATATATCAACATTCAAATAAATATATATTTTTAAAATTAAAATTTAAAATTTTATATTATTCATTTTCTTTCAAAACTTTTTGTTGAGGGGTAAAATTGCCATTGCATTGATAACCGTGCGAAGGGGCTAAGGTCAGCCCCATCCCTCATCCGCTACATTGTGCCATCGAAGAACGAGCTGACTGGTATAGTCCGGCAGGGTGAGCAACCCATAGCTCGGCTTCCCCGAGCCATCCATAGCTCGGCTTCCCCGAGCAACCCATAGCTCGGCTCCCTCGAGCAACCCATAGCTCGGCTTCCCTGAGCCATCCATAGCTCGGTTTCCCGAGCAACCCATAGCTCGGCTTCCTCGAGCAACCCATAGCTCGGCTTCCCGAGCCATCCATAGCTCGGCTTTCCCGAGCAACCCATAGCTCGGTTTCCCCCGAGCAACCCCCGAGCAATCCATGGCTCGACATGCACCTCCGCGGAACCTGACACGGGAGAGCCCAAGTCTAGTGTAACAGAATATCAAACAAAGAATCATATCGAGGAGTGGTCTAGGATCTACAATAACGGCCTAGGACCTACAGTCATTGGATCTCAGGCCATCAAAGAGCTCTCCCAGCCGTCGATCCTCAAACGGACAAGATACGGATCCCACCGGCCTCACAATAGCTTGATTCGAATCATCTCCGTATCCCAACAACCTTTGAACCTTCTAGAAGGTGCTCAAGATCCAGGTGATTGCCTATAAATATGATACTCCTAGATTCTCTCAGGTACGTGCGCACAAGCCCCCGCACACAGCTCCTGGCTCTGTCTCACTCTACTCTCACACTCTCTCTCTTTCACTGATCATCCTTCTCCTTCTCCGCCGTCGGCGCTCCCCAAAAGCTCCCGATTGGCTGCCCCTGGAGGGACTCCCCAGAGAGATCCTTCTCCTTATTTCTGTTGATCATCGATCCCCACTGACTTGAGCGTCGGAGGGTCTTCCACGGAGGGCCACCCCCAACGTCTCTCGCGTGAGGACTTCTGTGCAGGTCCGCCCAGGAGGAAGCCCGATCAGGAAACCGATCGCGCTCGAGTCGGAGGACAGATCCCGGCGGCAACAGATTGGCGTTAGAGGAAGGGCCTCAAGTCCCATTAAAACTTAAAGAAAGGAGATAAGGATCTCGATCCGGAAGAGAACCTCTCCAATGGCTAATCAGAGAAGAGCAACTTCTGAAGCCCAGGACCAGGTCGCCTCCCAGAGACCTGATCCGATGAGTAATGTGGCACCGCAGTCGCCACCTGTTGAGACCCCATTGCCGCCAGCCATCCCGGTGACCCAGGATCAGTTCGCCACACTGGTCCAGCAGGTCCAAGCCCTGAACCATCTGGTCCAGGAGTACCTCACAACTGCCCCTGCTCCATGCCTCCCTGAGGAGGCCGCAGCCCCTTTCTCTTCGGCCACCTCTTCTTTTGGTCCGCATGGAGCCGCGGACCACCCACACCGACCCAAGGAGGACAAGCCGGTCACACTAGGGGGCTACAATAGGGATCCTCCCAGATCTCGGCGGGCCCGGTCCCTCTCTCCAGAGTCCTCCCGCCATGATTCGATGCCATCCCCGCACTCTCCTTGCCCGGTTCCTCCTCTTATATCTGAAGAGAAGATCCACCAACAACTTTGGGAGATGCGTCAGGAGCTGGACACCGCCAAACAGGCTCATCCGCCTTAGTCCAAGGCAGAGCAGGGCATCCCCTTCTCCAAAGGGATCATGGAGGAAGTGATTCCTTCCCATGTTAAGCTACCCGCCATTGAGCCCTACCATGGCTCCTCTGATCTGGATGATCATCTCAGCAGCTTCCGGTCAATAATGATGTTCCATGGAGCATCAGACGCGATCCTCTGTCGCGCCTTCCCTTTCACCCTCAGAGGATCTGCCCGAACCTGGTTCAACACCTTGAAGCCGGGTTCCATTGATTCATTCGACGAGCTGAGCCATCTTTTTATTGGCCAGTTCGTCAATAGCCGCCGTCACCGATGAAGATCCGACTCCCTCTCTGAAGTTAAGCAGAGAGAGGGGGAGTCCTTGAGAAATTACCTTAGCCGTTTCAACAAGGCCATGTTGAAGGTGGACTACCTCAACCATGAGGTGGCTATGTCCGCCCTAGCGGGGGGAGTTTTGAAGGAGAGCAACTTCTACCTGGCGATGGAAGTCATCTACCCCCCGAACCTCTCCGATATGATAGCCATGGCAGACAAATACGCCAGGGTCAAAGAATCACAGAGAGCTGCCCGCGCCGAGCTGGCGAAGAAGAAAGAGCCTAAAGGTTCGGACAGGCACCGACCAATCTGTCAGCCGAGCCCGCCTCATCGCCAAAGGGCTCCCCCATCGCCGCCGAGAAATCGCTCCCGGAGCCCGCCCAGACGATTCGATCGGTATACCCCGCTCACTGTTCCTAGGGTGCAAATTCTCATGGAGATAGAGCGCCAGCTCCCCCGACCTACTCCTCTTCGAGGGAACCCAACTTGGAGGGACCCCACCAAATACTGTCGCTATCACCGGGAGCATGGCCACGACACAGAGGAATGCTGGCAGTTGAAGAATGAAATTGAGAGGCTGATCCAACGGGGCCGACTGAACCAGTTCAGGAGGACGCCTGAGCCAGGACAAGGGGGTGACCGCTAGCTCGAGCTTCAGCAGCCTCCTCCTCCTCCAAATCCACCCGTAATCAGCCACATCAACATGATTGAAGAGGCCGGTGGCTCGAGCTCCAGAAATGATGATGAAGGTTCGGCGCCAAAGAAAGCACGAACGAGTGAGCTCTCCTTCTCCGACGATGACATCCAAGGGATACAGTTCCCACACGACAATGCATTAGTTGTATTTCTCAATTTAAATAACTACGATGTAAGTCAGATCCTTGTTGATAGTGGAAGCTCCGTGAATGTTCTGTACCTTGATGTGTTTGCCAAGATGAAACTTCTCATGGAAAACCTCCGAGCCGTGGACTCCACCCTAATGGGGTTCACCGGCGATGTTATCATCCCAGAAGGGGTTGTAACCTTAACAGTTCGGGCAGGAACCTAGCCCCTTGTGGCCATTGTTCACACGGACTTCCTAGTGACCAAGCTTAGGTCATCTTACAATGCGATATTTGGGAGACCCGGCTTGATGTCCCTCAAAGCCATTGTCTCCATCCCACACCTATCTATAAAGTTCCCCACCGGGCGGGGAGTTGGTGTTGTCCAAGGGAGCCAAACCATGGCTCAATAATGTTTTGTCACCAGCCTTCAATCTAGAATGCCTGAAGTTGATGGGCTGGATGCTCGGGAGGACTTCGCCGAGCAACGGGGAGAACCAGCCAAAGAACTAGAAGAAGTGCCACTAGACGAAGCTCATCCCGACCGAACCGTAAAGATTGGGTTGCTACTGAAAGGCAAACCCCGGCAAGAGCTGATCGACTTTCTCCGAAGCAACGCCGATGTCTTCGCCTGGTCCACCTCCGACATGCCAGGAATCAACCCCGAAGTTCTCATCCACCGCCTTAACGTGGACGAGATGTACCAGCCCATCAAACAAAAGAAGAGGAGTTTTGCCCCAGAGCGGCAGAGAGCTATTGAAGAGGAAGTTGATAAACTTATCAAGGCGAACTTCATTCGGGAGGTGAATTACCCAAGTTGGCTGTCAAATATCGTCATGGTGAAGAAGTCGAGCGGCAAGTGGCGGATCTGCATCGACTTCACCGACCTCAACAAAGCATGCCCAAAGGATAGCTTCCCTCTCCTCCGAATTGATCAACTTGTGGACGCCACCTCGGGTCACCAAATGCTGACGTTCATGGATGCCTACTCGGGCTACAACCAGATCCGGATGGCCCCCGAAGATGAAGAAAAGACCGCCTTCATAACTGACCGAGGTACTTACTGTTACCGAGTTATGCCTTTCGATCTAAAAATGCAGGTGCCACCTACCAAAGGCTGGTCAACAAAGTTTTCAAAGAGCAAATCGGCCGGAACATGGAGGTATACGTCGATGACATGCTGGTCAAAAGTAAAGAAGCATCTCAGCACGTCAAAGATCTCTCAGAGAGCTTCGCGACACTCTGCAAATATCGGACGAAGCTCAAGCCAACTAAGTGCGCCTTCGGCGTTAACTCTGGGAAGTTCCTCGGCTTCATGGTCTCCCAGCGAGGTATCGAAGCCAACCTCCAGAAGATCCAAGCTCTCCAGCAGATGGCGCTCCCGGCGTCTATTAAAGAAGTCCAGCGCCTAACTGGGAGAATAGCGGCCCTTAACCGCTTCATGGCGCGTTCTGCCGAAAGATGCCTTCCCTTCTTCAAAACTCTCCGGTCGGCTAAGAATTTCCAATGGTCTTCCAAGTGTCAAAAGTCATTCGAAGATCTCAAGAAGTACCTCGGCTCTCCCCCTCTCCTCAGCAGTCCAAATCCTGGGGAGACATTATTCCTGTATCTGGCTGTCTCGGAAGGTGCTTTTGCTCGGTGTTGGTTAGAGAAGAAAATAAGGCCTAGAAGCCGATCTATTATGTCAGCAAACTGCTCCGAGACGCGGAGATGAGGTATACCCGGATCGAGAAGATGGTGTTGGCCTTGATCACCTCAGTCCGAAAGTTGCGGCCATACTTCCAAGCACATTCTGTGACAGTCCTGACTGACCAATCCATCAAGGCGGTGGTCCACCGTCCGGAGACATCGGGGAGAATGACTAAATGGGCCGTCGAGCTGAGTGAGCACGACATTCGATTCCAGCCTCGCCTGGCGATCAAAGCTCAGGTGCTAGCCGATTTTCTCCTCGAATGTACCATCCCGAAGGACGGCTCCACCCCTGACTCTCTCGAGAAACCAAAATCTGACGCCTGATGGCTCCTCCATGTCGACGGGTCGTCCAACACCCATCGCTCCGGTGCGGGCTTGGTCCTCACCAGCCTGGAGGGGGCGACTTTTGAATATGGCATCCGCTTCTCCTTCCCGGCCTCCAATAACGAAGCTGAATATGAAGCTCTGTTAGCCAGTCTCCGGATCGCCCGCAGCCTTAAGATGGAGAAACTGAATGCCTTCACCGACTCTCAGCTGGTGGCAGGTCACGTGCGAGGAGAGTTTGAGGCCCGAGAACCAAACATGATCCGAAATCTCCAAGAGGTTCGAAGCCTGCTCTCCCATTTCCCTGAATTTGAGATCATCTAGATTCCTAGATCCGAAAATGCCCATGCTGACTTATTATCTCGGCTGGCAACTGTGGAATCAATGGACGCCGAACGGAGATTTCATCTGGAGATTTTGGATAGACCTAGTATCACGGAAGCTGAACGAGTGATGCAAGTTGAGGCCGAACCATCATGGTTCGACCCCATCCTAAAGTACCTCAAGGAAGGGTCGCTTACATCCGATCGGAGAGAAGCTAGAAGACTAAAGCTGCAAGCTACCCACTATGTATTGATTGATAACTAGCTCTACAAGCGGTCCTTCTCGATGCCACAACTCAGATGCATGCGCCCATCTAAAGCTGATTATGCCCTTCGAGAGGTATATGAGGGGATTTGTGGCAATCATCTGGGGAGCCGATCCTTATGCCACAAGGTGCTGCGTCAAGGTTACTATTGGCCGACCATGCAAAAGGATGCTGACGACCTTGTCCGAGCTTGTGACCCATGCCAAAGACACTCCAGTATTCAGAGGCTCCCCTCCGCCAGCCTAGTCCCCATTTCCTCCGCTTGGCCCTTTGCCAAGTGGGGAATGGACATCCTCGGCCCATTTCCACTCGCCATAGGGCAGCGGAAATTTTTGTTCGTCGCCATCGATTACTTCACCAAGGCGGAGGCAGTTGCTCAAATAACTGAGGCTCGAGCTAAGGACTTCGTGTGAAAATCCATCATCTGCCGCTTCGGCCTCCCACACACCATCATCACTAACAACGGCAAACAATTCGACAATCCGAAGTTTCATCAGTTCTGCGAGGTGCATGGGATCCATCACCACCTTACCTCGGTCGGACATCCACAGGCTAACGGAGCAGTCGAAGTAACCAATCGAACCTTGCTCCAAGGGATCAAAGCTCGACTCTCCAAAGCCCGAGGCAGGTGGGCAGACGAGTTGCACCATGTCCTATGGGCCTACCGCACCATCCCGAGAGTGCCCACAGGCGAGACCCCGTTTTGAATGGCCTTCGGCACAGAGGCCGTCATCCCTGTAGAGATAGGACTCCCTTTCCTGTGGGTAGAAAGCTACTCGGAGGAAGCCAGTGACGAGCAGCTCTGCGCCAACCTTGATCTGATGGAAGAAATCAGAGAAAAAGCTCATATCAGAATAGCCGCCTACCAGCAAAGAGTGGCCCGTTACCACGCCTCCAGAGTCAAAGGAAAAGCTTTCTTGCCAGGCGACCTCGTTCTCCGAAAGCATCTATCTCCAAACCGCTGGAGCAGGGAAGCTAGCTCCAAACTGGGAAGGCCCCTACCAAGTGCAGAGGTCATCGGACCCGGGACCTACAAGCTGCAAGATCTAAGCGGAAGATCCATCCCTCGGATGTGGAATTCGGACAACCTCCGCAAGTATCATCAGTAGGGTACGCCCTCTATAGGCTCGCCTTCTTAAATTTTTGTTGGCATATTGTTTCATAATTCATGACATGAATCACCATAAATTATATCACCAAAAATCGTGAGGAAAAACAGATGCTGCTTACCAATCCTCGGCACGATCGAGTTATCTGTTTAAGTAGGAAATCTCCGAACCTCGGCTGGGCCGAGCAACTATCTCTGAACCTCGGCTGGGCCGAGCAACAAATCTTGAACCTCGGCTGGGCCGAGCAACTAATCTCCGAACCTCGGCTGGGCCGAGCAAGTAATCTCCGAACCTCGGCTGGGCCAAGCAACAAATCTCTGAACCTCGGCTGGCCGAGCAACTATTCTCCGAACCTCAGCTGGGCCGAGCAACAAATCTCCGAACCTCGGCTGGGCCGAGCAACTATTCTCCGAACCTCGGCTGGGCCAAGCAACTAATCTCCGAACTTCGGCTGGGCCGAGCGATGAATTCTAAAGCCCTGGCCAAAACCGGAGTGCATAAAGCCCCGGCTAAAATCGGAGTGCATAAGTCCTGGCAAAAACCGAAGCACGCAAACCTCGATCGAAACTGAAGGACTTCCGAACAGTCCCCAGAGCTTCGACCAGTTTGAAAATACATGCCACACAAAACCATCAGCAGGCACAAAGTCCGCGCCTTTAGCAAATCCCTAAAGGCCTCGACAGGCCCTACGCGGCCACCTAAGAACCCCAGACAAAGTCGGAGAATCTCTCCTACTACTAAATCCCTGAGCAATATCCCTGCACCTTATCGCCCAAGCGCATGTCTCGCTCTGCAAACGAGACCACGATTTATCGCGTAAGCCCATGGGACCGCCCAGGTCTCCCTTTGGCTTGAACAGGGACAAACAGTTTTTTCTTTTTATGAGCCAAATGACGGTCTCAACAGAGAACAAAAGATTGCCAAAAAAGAACTTTACTCTTTATTTATTATAGAGAAAAGTACAAAAAAGTGAAAAAATGGCCTTCGCAGAGGCCTACTATCTCCCCCCAGGAGCTGCCAGGTCTTCCATACGCCGGGTCAGCTCGGCGACTTGCTGACGAAAGGATGCTATCACCCCCTCCTGCCAGTCAATAACCCAGCGGAGAGCCTCGGCCTCCCTCACAGAAACGGCGAGAAACTCCTCGACCAACTTCTCGAGCTGCTTATGCCTGCTAAAGCTGATGCCAGGGCCATGCCATCGACAGTCACGGAGGAACGGCTCCCCTGGGAGCCCCCATGGCCATTGCTAACACGCTCGATTCTTCGGACGATTGCCCTTCACCCTGAGAAGCCATACCCGCTCTCAGGAGCTGTTGGAGGCTAACCGAAAGAATGACAAATGGCCTCCCCCCTCATCCATTTTTATACCGCCCAGGCGAGTATCTCGAGCAGTCGGGTCATTAATCCCGACCCGTGAGAATCTGCCGCGTGTCGCCGCTCAGGCTGGCGCCCATAGGAAACGAAGAGTCGCGCCCCTCCCGAGGAAAATCGATAAACATCGACGAATTACTTGGGAACCCCCCTCCTCTAGAAACTGGGTTCCTTCCGATCTAATGGGCCCTCACGGAGTAAATGTTCTCGAAACCCCATCGGATTTCCTCAAATCGGCCACCCTTCGAGAAGCGCGAGGAAATGAAAAGATGCGTCAGCAGCTGATGCTAACTCGCTTCCCTCAGAAACCACCAAAACATAAATAACGGGTGTCCCCATGCACCGCCCATTTTGCTTTGGCGGTCCCCGCTGAATCTCACAGGAACCAAACATCAGGAGTCTCGGCGATGACTGAGTCATCCCTCCGAGCAATAAGTCTCCAAACCTCGGCTGGGCTGAGCAATGAATCTCCGAACCTCAGCAAGGCCGAGCCATCAATTTCCGAACCTCGGCTGGGTCGAGCAATGAATCTTCGAACCTCGGCAGGGCCGAGCCATAAATCTTCGGACCTCGGTTGGGCCGAGTAATGAATCTTCGGACCTCGGCAGGGCCGAGTAATGAATCTTCGGACCTCGGCAGGGCCGAGCAATGAATCTCCGAACCTTGACTGGGCCGAGCAATGAATCTCCGAACCTTGGCTGGGCCGAGCAATAAACCTCCGAACCTTGGCTGGACCGAGCAATAAATCTCCGAACCTCGGCAGGGCCGAGCAATAAATCTCCGAGCTTCGGCCAAAGTCAAGGAATATGTTCTACTACCAAGCAATCCCCAAAGTTCCACCTGAATTCGGACAGCTTATAGCCCCGACTAGGTCGGGTAGCGCAAAATCCTCGGCCAAGAATGAGAAATATCTCTGAAACTTGTCCTGGGCCGAGCAAGATACTATCTGAAAGCTCAGACAAGCCAAGCAGCTTCTTAAACACCAAGACAAGGTTAGCGCCTCGCGGTGCTTTGGTAGAGGTAAAGGACCTCCCCTTGCCCAAAAGAGATAGACGAGCTCTCTTCGAAGAAACACCTATTTCAAAATCATGCCTACCGCGTGAGTCCGCACGACCGCCTAAGTCTCCCCTCAAACAGGAACAGATGGTCTCCCCTACTGAGAACCGAGCCTCGATTTAGGCAAAAAAACAAAGCGGCAAAGTATATTACGACACAGGAGCAACAACTCTTGGCACAAAAGAAACAGAAACTAGGAGAAAGAACAAAACTTTCTTTATTTCATTGCCATCGAAACGAATTACAACCGCCTGAGAGGCGTTACAAGTGCATTGAAATACATGAAATAAAAACGAGTACATAGCTTGGCCAAACTACTCCAAAACAGCTTCGGGTGACAATGATGCTTCGGCATCCGATCCAACAAGTCAGGCAAGCCACAGACCAGTCAGCTCTAGCTGATAATGAGCGGACGACTCGGCCCGACTGTTGCAACCAGCTTCGATAATAATGGTATCTCGGCATCCAGCCCGAGATATCAGAGAAATCAGAAAGAGTGGACGGCTTTTCCCCAAACCACCCAACCACAGGACCCTCCGATGAGTAGGAAGAAAGCTCGCGGACCCTGATACTGGGGTACTCCCACAAATCTAGTGTGTACCGCTAGCCACTGCCCAAGTCAAAAGGCAATGTACTAGTGGACGACACACCACCACCCCCTCCTCACGTGGCAAAAGATTCCCCGGGCGGACGAGCCCAGGAACCCGAACCAGGGGAGGAGGAGAAATTCACGCAAGTCATGGGGAGCACGTGTGGACTTCCTACCCTGTGTCCCCGAGGGTGAACCGCAAAGGACACACAGGAAGCGTATATGTGTGCTCTCCATGCGATCTCTGCGAGTCTCCTGTGCACTCTCCATGCAATCTTCGGAACTCCTTTCTTGAGGACGAGCCCCCCCCCCCTCCGGCGGCTCCTTCATCACCCCAGCTGTCCTGAGGACGACGACTTGTAGACGGAAAGCTCGATCCTCCCGCTCTAAGCCCTAGGGAAACAGGCGTTATGTGTACCTTCACAATTCACAGAAAAGAAAACTCTGGGATGGTTCAACATAGCCCTCTATCCCCTTTTTATAGGTGAAGACGAACCGAGAGCAGCTATCAAAGCAGAAAGCCCTGAGATTCAAAATGCCTGACCCACGTGGCCTCCCGAGATGAAAACAGTGCCCCCCGTTGTGCGCCAAGCGCATCGCTCGAACCATGACGCATGCCAAAGATTTTCTCTAACCCCGGATCACGAACTTTAAATACAGAAAATCGTCCGCCGATCTTATAGGTACTGGCAGGCCTGGGAGATCGTCCCGTGAAAATGACATCCTCCAATGGCAAATAAACGCTTACACCACACGCCAAAGCAACCTGCATTGGAAAAGATTGACGCAGCAAAGGTCCCCCGAAAGTGCCAGGGCGACCTTTTGTTGGCTACAGAACCGCACTACCTACTTCGGCGAAACAAAAATCGACCTGCCTTGAAAAGATAAAGTACTGACAAGGGTAATAAAGAGGCGCGAAGGCCAAACCCTCTCTTTATCGAAAAGAATAAAGGGATGACAACGAGGGTTCAGCAGACCCCCCTGCCCAGGAACAAACTCCCCTCTTTTCGTCAAAGGCACGTCCACGGTTTCGCCACTGATAAAGCGGACTACCCCGGCCCTAGCCAGGATGCTTCTGTGGTTTCTAGTCCCGTCTAGCCGAGCTACTTCATCCCTCGGCCCCTAGCCGAGCTATTTCATTCCTTGGCCCTAGTCGAGCTACTTCATCCCTCGGCCCTAGCCGAACTATCGCACCCTCGGCCCCAACCGAGCTGTTTCATCCTTCGGCCCCAGCCGAACCATTGCATCATTCGGCTAAAAGCCGAATTGAATCGTCTCTCAACCTCCTTTTGTACCAAGCTGTGTTGTCGCTCGACTCCTTCGTCGGAGCTATCCCTATGCCTTGGCCTTGACCAAGATGTTCCTTCAAGTTCGAGCCAGAAAACCAACCAAGCGGCATTCGCAGTTGGGATAAAAATTTAAGACAAGAAATCATCCAAGAAAGGCAATCAAATGAAAACAACTGACCCGTTTACTGATTTCTGATCAAACTACAAAAGAAAAGAAACAGAAAATATATGGGGCCCCAAAGGGTCAAGACTTGGGATCAGACCCGGTATCCCCTGCGGCAGCATCAGCGGGTGCTTCACTTGGCTCCCCCTTTTTGACAGTATCCCGTCGGGATACCTCGGCAGCAACGTCGACGCCCAGAATAGCTTCAAGATCGACGTCAGAAATCTCTTCATATTCGTCTTCCTTGGCCCCCGGGGTACGTGTCTCGTAATATTTAGCTTCCAAATAAGACAAGTCCAGGTCAGGGTAAGCTTGAGTAATCTTAGCCCGCGCCTCCTCCTCGCTGAACCAGAATGCATCGGCGCAGGCCGCCCTGCATTCCTTGGCAAATTCGGTAGATTTCTTGTACTCCTCCACCGCTAAAGAGGCCCGCGCGTTCGCCTCGGTCAATTGCTTCTCCAATTCGGAGATCCTTCGGTGCCTTGAGGCCGCCTCCTCTCCGAAGGCCTTCAATCGTTCCTGAAACTCCTGGCTCATCTTGTTCAACTGCGGACGAGAAGCCAAGTGAGGCAAAAGTCAAAAGGCCAAAACGGATAAAACAGATAACACCCTACCTGCTCGTCCCGCCGAGCTAGCTCACCGTCCAGCACTTGGACCCTATTGAGAGCCCTCGACTTAGCCGATTGATTTTGGTGAAGGCTCTCTTTGAGTTCGTTCACCCGGGACTGAGTGTCTCCAATTTCTTGACGGGCATAGTCAAGCTCATCAGAAAGTTGAGCAGCTCGTTCGTCTGACCACTTTAGCTGATCCTTTGTGTCGGCGAGCTCTTTATTCAGACGAGTGAGGTGGTCCTGCTGCCGCCGACACCTATGCTCTTCCTCCTCAAGCCTCTTGCTCCAGTTGCCCTTATCTTTAGCGTGGCTGGCTTTCAACTGGTCCCACCTCTTATCAAAAAACTGCTGCATGGAATTGACCTTGCCCTTGTGCTCCGCTTTGGTCTGAGATAGCTCCAGATTGAGCTTCTCGAATTGCTCGCGGAAGCCTTGAAGCTCGTTGACCTGCGTTGCGAGTCGAGAGGCCCTTTCTCTCTCAACTGCAAGAACCCTGCGAGCCTCCTCGAGCTCCCTCTGGAGGACCGCCAGGGCTCGGAAAAGTTTAGCTGTAGAATCCACCCTCTCCTTGAGGTGATCGACCTCTTGGCGGGCCCGAGCCCAAGCTCCAACGACCAGATGCAAGCACCATTTCAGCGCCCTCATGATCAGGGCATTCTGCAAAAAGGATTGCACATATAAGGAATGCAGTCGAACTAACTGACTAAGAACCCTACTTCGGTGCAACGACTTACCCGAGACGCGTAATCCATAGCAATCCTCGTGAGGGCAAGATCATCAATCTCGGGAAGGAGGAAAGCCTCATTCGGCACTCCGGTGTACCTAAAGGCCATCTCGACAAGGTCCTCCGGATAATTCTCTCATGTCGAGGAACTCTCTCCCCCTTGGAACGCAGACCGCATCAAAGCGGAGAACATGGCGCTCACCTCCGGATCGCGTGAGTGGAAATCTGCGCTCAGCGAGCCAACTTGGGAACCCGCAGCCCATGAGGCCCTCGGTTGGCCAGCCTCCTCCACCAGAGCCCTCATTTGAGAGGCCTCGGGCATTTCGGCTCCGGCAAGGGGAGCCCCGGCCTGAACGTCCCCTTCGCTCGACGGCTCCCCTCCTTCTCCTTCTTCTTCCTCTTCTGCTTCCTCGGATATTTCTCTGCCCCCAGCAAACTCCTCTCGAGCCTCGGCTTCCCTCGGGGCCTCCTATGCCTCGGCGGAAGGCCTTTTACCAGGAAACACCCTGTGAGGTTCGATCGCTGGTTCGGCAGGTTCGGCCACCCCTTCATCGCCCGCTGGCTCTTCCACTAGCAGCCCAGGCCGAACCTCGGTAGCTGTAACCACCTCTCCCACCTCGATCGAAGCGGAGGCCGCTCCCGCCTCTGCCTGCAACCTCTCCGAGCTGTCGGCCTCCAATGAGGGAGACCGAGCCGCCCCGACCACGGGGGTCTCCAAGTGAACCGACGTCGTTCCCTCGCCATCGTCGGACAAAATGACAACGGGTGGGGAGGAAATTTCAGCAGCCTCCTCCGAAATCCCTATGGTATCCTGATCTTCGCCTCCTGACAGACCCTCCTCCGGCGCCGAAAGATCATGCGCCGCCGGAACTTCGATACTCCCGGCCCGCGGCGACGAGGAGCGCCGATCATCACCATCTCTCCTGATCCCCCTAGGGCGGGAGCCAGAAGGGCAAGACCTCTTCTCGGCCCTATGCTTGCTGCTGGAGCCGGATCTCCTGCGGTGCTTGCCAAGCTCCTCCCTCATCTGATCTACGAACGCCGACCTTTCGGCTGTAGGGGCAATAAGATTCGCCCATTAGTTCGCACAAAAACCAAAGATGGAATCACATTAAGCTATTGGCTACGAAGTGATACTCACCGCGAGGATCAACAGGACTCAATCCGACCGCGAAGAGGGCATCCGCCGATAGAAGGGCACTGGCCGAAAGCGCTTGACTGCCGCGTAACACGATCAAATCCCTTTTCTCCTGCTCAGTTAACTCCGGATGCGCTTCCGGATCCTTTACGTATCGTCCCCACACCCGAGGGAAATCCGAGCCGATATTCCCCTCGACTATAAAGAATCACGATTTCCATTCCTTTATCGACGATGGGTTATCCGAAATCATCTTGAAAGACCTCCGGGGACCGATGTAAGGCCACTCTGAGGCCCTCCCGAAGACCAGATTGTAGCACACCCTAAACATCGGAAGAGTCGCAGTCACCCCGACACGGCTGCACAACGAGATGAATCCGATGAGATTGCGCCAGCTGTTAGGAGCCACCATGGTGAAGCATATATGTAGAACCTCATCACCTCCCGCACCAGCGGATGAAGAGGAAACCCGAGGTCTGCCCTCAAACTTTCCTCATAGCAGAACGCTCCGTCCCCTAATCCGGATGTCACCCTGTCCTCAGCCATCGGGAGCAATAAGGTAACATCCTGGGGAATCTTGTACAGGCGGCGTACCCATTTCAGATCCGTCGGGATCACCTCCGAAGCCTGATCGCTCAGACTCACCATGTTTTCGATCTGAAGAGGCGCTGAGCAAGGTCGCTGAGAAAACGGGGAGACGAAGTTCTCTAAGGGAAAGCGAAAGAGTGCCACAAATAGGGATGGCGCCGCCACGACTCTGTTTTTCCCAAAAGAAACCGCCTCAGGGAGAAGATAAGGCGTCTCAACCAAGACGTCCAGAACCGCCGCTACAGGCGCCGTGAAGATAGAGATCTCCTATGTGGCCCTTCCCCAACTGTTACCTTCGCTCCTAAGGAACGGTGGATCCACCTCGAGAAGGCAAGATGGCCACGCCGCATTAATTAGGGCATCATTGCGTAGGCTGTCAAATACAGATCCCCCCATTCGGATTGCGCCACCTAAGTCTATACTCCCTACGCCCGAACCTACGCTTTGAACTAGGGAGTGGGAGGCATGTGTTGAGGGGTAAAATTACCATTGCATTGATAACCGTGCGAAGGGGCTAAGGTCAGCCCCATCCCCCATCCGCTACATTGTGCTCTCGAAGAACGAGCTGACTGGTACCGAGCCATCCATAGCTCGGCTTCCCCGAGCCATCCATAGCTCGGTTTCCCCGAGCAACCCATAGCTCGGTTCCCCCGAGCAACCCATAGCTCGGCTTCTTCGAGCAACCCATAGCTCGGTTCTTCCGAGCAACCCATAGCTCAGTTTCCCCGAGCCAACCATAGCTCGGTTTCCCCGAGCAACCCATAGCTCGGCTTCCTCGAGCAACCCATAGCTTGGCTTCCCCTAGCCATCCATAGCTCGGCTTCCCCGAGCAACCCATAGCTCGGCTTCTCCAAGGAACCCATATCTCGGTTCTCCCGAGCAACCCATATCTCGGCTCTCCCGAGTAACCCATAGCTCGGCTCCCCCGAGCAATCCATTGCTCAGTTTCCCCCGAGCAACCCCCGAGCAATCCATGGCTCGACATGCACCTCCATGGAACCTGGCGCGGGAGAGCCCAAGTCTAGTGTAACAGAATCCCAAACAAAGAATCATATCGAGGAGTGGTCTAGGATCTACAATAACAGCCTAAGACCTACGCAGTCATCGGATCTCAGGCCATCAAAGAGCTCTCCCAGTCATCGATCCTCCAACGGACAAGATACGGATCTCACCGGCCTCACAACAGCTTGATTCGAATCATCTCTGTATTTCAACAACCTTCGAACCTTCCAGAAGGCGCTCAAGATCCAGGTGATTACCTATAAATACGACACTCCCAGATTCTCTCATGTACGCGCGCACAAGCCCCCGCACACATCTCCTAGCTCTGTCTTACTCTACTCTCACTCTCTCTCTCTTTCACTGCTCATCCTTCTCCTTCTTCGTCGTCGGCGCTCCCCAAGAGCTCCCGATTGGCCGCCCCTGGAGGGACTCCCCAGAGAGATCCTTCTCCTTATTTCTGTTGATCGTCGATTCCTACTGACTTAAGCGTCGGAGGGTCTTCTGCGGAGGGCCACCCTCAACGTCTATCGTGTGAGGACTTCTATGCAGGTCCGTCCAAGAGGAAGCCCGATCACATCCAAGTCGGATGACAGATCCCGACGGCAACACTTTTGATGATATTTCTTTACATTCATGGAATATCTAAGTCTGTAATTATTGCCAAAGAGCAACTAAAAGAAACGGCTAGGATGGTGCAGGTCCTATCATTTAAAAAAAATAAAAGAAAGAATTTTTTATTTTAATTTTCATAAATTTTAAAAGCTATTTTTAGAAAGTAAAAAACATAGGAGAACAAACGTGTTTTCTTTTTTGGCATCAAATTTTGTGTTTTTATTTTTGAAAATAAAAAAAATAAAAACTGATAACAAATGAGACCTAAATATATTATATAATTCGTTTTGTATTCTTATCATATGACAAATTGACAACTGTGCCCCTTGGCAAAATCGCTCAGGTGTCCATCACCGTCCAGCTTTCAATCGAGAGGATGAGCTGCTGAACCCGCCCGCATTGAATGCAAGCCTAACTAAATGGGGCAAAGATTTCGAGTATCCAAGCTAGCTCTTTTGCGGCTACGAGCTGACGCCGTTGAGATCTGCCCACGTGTCCTACATGCGACCCGTGACACGAGATGAAGTGAGGCAAGCGAGCATGACGTGTAAAGCTAATCCTTGAAAGGTTCGTCAAACCGCCCGTGGCGGGATTCTGGCTCATAATTTAATGCCACGTCGCATTAGCATAGATTTAGTGGGTTGACTTTTGTTATATGATCCTTGCGCAAAAAATATCAACCCAACAAGATATATAATGATAAGTAACCGGTTTGACGAAAGAAAGGTAGTGTACAGGTAATTGAAAGATCATGTAATTAATCAATGGATAGCTTTTCTATTAACACTTTAAATGATAGCATATGGTTTCTAGCTTTTGACAATCAAAATATAGTTTTCATAATAGGTGAGTATTTTATTTTAATGTATGTAAATATTAAAAAATTTTGCTCCATCACAATAGAATTATAATTTGTTTTGGCATGAATAACATTTTATTTTACCTACATAGCCTGAAGTATTATATTACTTTGAATAATGAAAAATCTTGTTAGCTTCAAATGTGCTGAGCTTAATATATGTTATTGACCCTTTAGTTTTAGTTTTTAAGATCAATTTCTTAGTTACCTTGATAACAGAGCTTGAATAAGTAACCATAAATTTAATCTTCATCCATGACTTAGATATGTAAATTGTATATCATAGGTTTATTAATTTTAACTTTCAAAATTAGTTGACAACTTAATGGTATCAAAAATATAACTACATAGCATCACAATCTAGTAATTATACTCACTAGGGCGCAAAATTATTTTGGGACACTCACACTTGATGGTTGGTGTATGAAGTGTTGGGAATTATGTATTCTAGATTGAATCAAATTCATGAAAACATAACAGAAGATATAATACAAAATTTTCAAATGCTCAGAATCCTTAGGAACAGATTTATTAAATTATAAATAAAATCTAAAATATTAGATTTATTCATACATGAGTCCTTTATCGATGTAGAAAAGGATGAAGCCGATAAATCCTCTGCCACTAGCCGTCCACGTGTGCGGCCTCTAACGGTGATCCACGCGGAGAAGAGTGGATGAAGACTTCAAGGTATGAAGATGACACTTAGGGAGAGAAGGGTGCTAGCACCTATTGAATCCCCTTATAGAAATATTCAAAACAGAAGATATCTCCAAAGATCTAAAAGATCTAATCTTTTTTTTCTCACGCTCTAACTTACATCCTAGGAGGAAGGAACCATATTTATAGAGAGAGGGAGAGTAAGAAACATTCCAAGGAAGAAGAAGAGACCTCTTTTCATGGATTTCATGGTAACGTTAATCCAAGGAAACAGAAGAGATATCTTTTCATAGAAACGTCATGGTAACGTTGATATCCAAGGAAACAGAAGAAACTCTAATTCTCATGGTAACGTTAATCCAAGTGTCACAATTTCAGCCTTTGAAATTAGGAGTTAGTTATTTCATAACTACATGCCCCAATCTATACGTGTTCATCATCGAACCATAGAGATTCATCATGCCTTATCCCATGGGCATGATTCCATCTTTACATGGCTAAGATTTTTCATCCATACCTGAATAATCGGAGCCATCCATCACATGGATCAAGTTATATTTGGGTATCCAATTATTTGTTCATCATATGCACAAATAATTTCTCCTTAACATTCCTTCTACTATAATGGATCATATCCATTATTATTTTATCTTCTTTAAATTGGATTTTACCCAATTATTTAATTGATCATTTTATCTGAATTAAATCTAATTTAATTCTCATTTTAATTCATCCAAAATTCTTCTTAATGTGTGTGACCCATTAGGCCCTTTAACATGTTGGCAATAATCATGTCCTAATCACAGACCCTAGGAATGATTGGACAACTCTTTGTCCAAGTCAACAACATGATTATAGATCATGAAAGGCCTCTAGCAAAGCATCATGACCACTCAACTGCTAAAGGTTTTGTTGACGTGACCATCAATAATACATGTCCATGAACGGTTACCGTATGATCAAATCCTTTCGTCACATATCCCAGATCAATCAGTGGTATGGAATGTGTCAACCCTGTAATTGATCTTTGTTTACTTGATCTCAGAAAAAATTGACTCATATGAATTAGAACTTCAAAACCATTTCGAATTCCAACTCAACCTTGCAAGGATTTAACGATCAATTTAATCCATCAAGTGGCCGTGGGATATAACCCTTTCTATCAAGGAAGACGAATCCTGTCTTGATCAAATACCATCTTCATGTGCTTCATGTCATACCCAACTGACATCATATTTGCCATTCATGGCTAGAGCAACGTTTGGATGTCATCAAAGCATGACATTCCACACATGAGATGCAATAAAGATCTCAAGTCAAATGATCACTCACACCACCGTCATTAGAGATCAACCATCGACACTATATAGAATATCCATATGGGATCTCTATACGGGTCATCCAATGCATCGTTACAATAATGAGCATCCACACATCTATCCAAGTATCTTCATACTTCAGCTTGTGAAATCAGCTGCTCACCCCAAGGGTGAGGATATGCAATGTGTGCCAGTCTCACGGTATTCGATGGTGTCCAGTCCCATCTACACATCAACTAGGGAAGTTTAAAGAATCGAACCATAACGTGCAATTTGGATCTCACAATTTGTAATCTCTATTACAAATTCATATGCACGGTTCACATTCTTTTGGACTTTATCTCACAGACAAATATATCAAATAAAAGACATATGGATAGATAAAGAAATCATTTTATTTGATTTGTATTCATAGAATGTATACAGCATTCAATCCAATATATATAGGGCATACACTAATAATCTTCCACTTGCACTAGAGTCATTCACCTATGTATTTAATACCAAGTGACTTAACATGATTATCATGCTTCTGCTGCGGTAGGACTTTAGTGAGCGAATCAGCTACATTATCCTCAGCGTGGACTCATTCTATTTTTACATCATTTCTATCAATAATCTCTCTAATTACATGGTATCTTCTGAGTACATGTTTGGACCTCTGATGAGACCTTGGCTCCTTAGCTTGCGCAATAGCTCCATTGTTGTCACAATACAAGTGTACTGGATCAGCAATGCTTGGAATCACACCAAGTTTAGTGATGAATTTTTTGATCCAAACTACTTCTTTGGCTGCATCTGATGCTGTGATGTACTCGGCTTTAGTCGTAGAGTCAGCAATCGTCTCCTGCTTGGAACTCTTCCAGCTGACTGTACCGCCATTGAGTGTAAAGATATAGCCTGATTGAGATTTATAATCATCTTTATCAGAATGAAAACTAGAATCCATATAATCCTGAACTATGAGTTCGGGTCCACCATAAACCAAGAACATATCCTTAGTCCTTCATAAGTACTTAAGGATATTCTTGACGGCCATCCAATGTTTCTCACCAGGGTTTGCCTGGTATCTACTAGTGAGACTCAATGCATAAGAAACATCAGGTCTCGTACATAGCATCGCATACATGATAGATCCAATTGCTGAGGCATATGGAATCCTATTCATGTGCTCTTTCTCCATTTGGGTCTTAGAACTCATGTCCTTGGAGAGATGTATCCCATGTGATACTGGCAGGAATCCATTCTTGGATTCCTCCATGCTAAACCGTTTTAGCACTTTATCTATGTACGTTGATTGCGATAATCCAAGCAACTTCCTAAATCTATCTCTATAGATCTTAATACCCAATATGTAGGCTACTTCTCCCAAATCTTTCGTGGAGAACTTGCTGGACAACCAATCCTTCACTTCTTGCAGCAAGGATACACTGTTTCCTATCAATAATATATCATCTACATATAATATCAAGAAAACAATAACACTCCCACTAACCTTCTTGTACACACATGGATCATCCTCAATTTTGATAAAATCAAACTTTTTGACTGTTTCATCAAAACGGATGTTCTAACTTCTAAAGGCTTGCTTAAGTCCATAAATGGACCTTTGCAGCTTGCATACGTTTTGAGAATCAATGGACTCAAAACCCTCATGTTGTGTCATATACACATCCTCCACTAAATCACTATTTAGGAAGGCAGTCTTGACATCCATTTGCCATATCTCATAATCGTAATAGGCTGCAATCGCAAGCAAAATCCTTATGGACTTAAGCATGGCTACAGAAGAAAAGGTTTAATCAAAGTCAACACCTTGCCTTTGCTTGTAACCTTTTGCAACTAGCCTCGCCTTATAGGTAATCATATTACCATCCATGCCAGTCTTCTTCTTGAAGACTCATTTGCACCCAATGGTTTTATCCCTTCAGGTGGATCAACCAAAGTCCATGCTTGGTTGTCGTACATGGAATCCATTTCAGACTTCATGGCTTCAAGCCATCTCTTGGAGTCAATGTCACAAATTGCTTCCTCGTAGTTAGTAGGCTCATCATCTTCTATAAGAAATCCATATCTCTCAGGAATATGATGTGTTCTACTAGACCTACGTAGCTGATGTGTACTTGGAGCTACTTGTTGCTCCATCATTTTTGATAGAGGCTCACGTAAATGTTGCCTGAATGTGAGTTGAGTCTCCTGCTCAACTCCCACAGCATTTGGCATTTGCTCCATGTCATCTAATCATCTGTGTCAATTTGTGGTTCTTGAGTTTCACTAATCTCAATATTTCTCCACTGTCGTTTCTTAAAAAAATCTCATTCTCTAGGAATATGGCATGCCTTGAGACAAAAACCTTTTGCTCGAGTGGGTGATAGAAGTAGTATCCTTTTGTTTCTTTAGGATACCCTACAAAATTACACTTATCGGATCTAGCTCCTAGCTTGTCCGACTCATTACGCTTTACATAAGCGTAGCAACCCCAAATCCTTAGATGACTAAGGGTTGGTTTCTTTCCACACCATATCTCATAGGGAGTGGAACTGACCGACTTAGATGGAACTCGGTTTAGAGTGTATTCGGCTGTGTGTAGGGCATAACCCCAAAACATTTTTGAAAAATTTGCAAGGCTCATCATTGATCGCACCATATCTAATAATGTGCGATTTCTCCTTTCTGATACACCATTATGTTGTGGCGTACCAGAAGGAGTCCACTGAGAGAGAATCTCATTCTCCTTCAAATATTCTAAGAACTCATGGCTTAAGTATTCCCCACACCGATCTGATCGAAGTATTTTAATACTTTTCACTTTGTTTTTCTACCTCGGATATGAATTCTTTGAACTTTTCAAAGGCTTCAGATTTGTGCTTCATCAGATATACATAACCATACCTGCTATGGTCATCTATAAATGTGATGAAGTAAAAAAACCTCCTATTGCCTGAATATTGATAGGACAAGATACATCCGAATATACTAGTCCTAAACATTCAGTTGCTCGCTCACCCTTTTAGTAAAGGATGACTTAGTCATTTTGCCACATAAGCATTACTCATATTCCTCAAACGATTCTCAATCGAATGAGCCCAAGTAGCTATCCTTATGTAACTTGGTTAAACGTGTTTCATTTACATGGCCTAAACGATAGTGCCATAGGAACAAGTTCTTAGAATTATTTGATTTTAATTTCTTAGTTTCTACATTGAGAATAGGGCATTGTAAATTCAAAACATAAATCCCGTTGAACATTTCAGCAAACCAAAGAACATTTCATTTTTAAAAATTAAATTTCTTTATTTTCAATTGCAAATATATATCCATCATTTACAAGACATGAAACAGAAATAATATTCTTTGTTATGTTTGGAACATAGTAACAATTATTAAGCTCTATTACAAGCCCAGTGGGCAAAGACAAAGAACAAGATCTTATAGCTAAAGCAGCAACCTTTGCTCCATTTCCCATGCGCATGATCACTTCATCTTTTTTTAGCTTTCTACTGCTTCTTATCATCTGCATATTAATACAAATATGAGATCCACAACTGGTATCCAATACCCAATTGGAATAAGAAGTAACAGAAAAAATATCTCAATCATAAATATACCTGATGTAGAAGCATCTATATGTTTCTTTTCTTTCAAGCTAGCCAGATAAGCCTTGCAGTTTCGCTTCCAGTGCCCTTCCTTGCCATAAAAGTGACACTTCCCCTTGGCTACTTTGTTTTTTCTTAATGCCCTTATTTGGTTTAGTCGCCTTGGCCTTTTAGACCTTATTCTTCTTTGGCCGCTTCTTACAAGCACCAGAGGACTCCACGACCATAGCCTGCCCCTTTTCTTTCTTAATGTTGGGCTCGCATTCGTCAGCATATTTGCAAGCTCATGTAGAGACGTCTCTAGCTTGTTCATGTTAAAATTAAGAACAAACTGAATAGCTTGGAGGTAATGACTGTAGAACCAAGTCAATACTTAGTTCATGATCCATCACAAAACCCAATCGTGCCAACTTCTCAATCAGATTGATCATTTTCAGTACGTGGGCACCCACTGATGAATCCTCAATCATTTTATACTGAAACAGCTCTTTAGAAGTTTGAAACCTCTCATATCGAGACTGTGCACCAAACAACTCTTGCAAGTGCATCAAAATTTCCTGAGCATTCATATGCTCATGCTGTTTCTGAAGATCAGGTGACATCGAGGCCAACATCAAACATGTGGCCATGTCTTCAGCATCTTTATACCGGTTGTATGCCACATGAACCTTAGTTGGAGCATCCGCTGGTGGGACCTCAGATGCAACCTCATCTAGGACAAAAAGATTTTTTTCAGATCGAAGAACGATCCTTACATTCCTTAGCCAACAGGGAAGTTGAGTCCAGTCAATTTGTTGGATTCTAAAATATTCCTAAGGTTGATGTTTACACTCATGGTTTCTCTGATAACCTACATAAAATTAGAACAAGTCAATTACTATGAATACTAATTACCAACTTAATATGGTAATTCTAGATTTTTAATTAAGTTGGTTTCTCTCACTATTTTATCAAGGTTAATAGCCCTCTCTATTAATCTCGAGAAATTGGCATTCAATTTCCTTAGTGGGCTAGGATCCTCATTTGAATTACCTTAACCTTGGCTTTGGCACAACAAATCTCGGTAAGCCAAATTTGGTAGATTATCATCAATCACATATAATGTGACTCTAGATCATTTAGGGAACATTGCCTTGTCAATCATATCCATATGTAATCACCCTAAAGTTTGCCTTTAGATTAGACTGACCCTGACTTTGGCCAATTATGCCAGCTAATCTAGTTAAGTCAACCCATTGTTCCACAATCAACTCCTCATAAGTACACTCGATCTTGGCTTTGGCATGACAAATCTCATGACCTAATGATTTTGTATCATATGAACAATGGAAGGCTTATGACTTAATATTCATGAAGGGATTTAGCGCATATAGGTCCCATCTACATCTACAACATTTGTACTATGCTAGGTTACATATCCTATATGTAGATTTTAGATTAATCTTTATTAACCTAAAAAATATCATAAGATCAAATCTTATGATTTGGGATTCCTAATCAAATTAGGATCCCTGACCACTATCTGATATAGAAACCCTAATCATGTGACCAGATCTATTGCTTCTATCCTGATTAACCTTATTGATCTAATCAATTAAGAGATTTTCATAACAATGGCCAGATTAGCTGATCAATGGGGTCCTATTTAGCATACCCTTCGATCCCATTGAATGGGTTTTTCCAGGCAGCGAACAGATCAATTAAAAACCATGATCACACTTATCTTAAACACCAATGTATGTAAGCCTAATTGATCAGACCAATATTGGGATCATAGGATCAAGCAAAGATGTGGTTAAGTCTAAGTTTCCTTAATCTTTATCATCTATTACATTTTATGATAACTATAGATAGTGATCTTGTTAGGGTATTATGATAAGAATTCTTAATTCAAATTTTAAATTTTCTTATCATTTAATTACATGTTATGACATATCGGTTTCACATCCCATGTAAATCCTAATCTCTAATAAACCCTAATCATATTCTTTTCATGATAAGATTTTAGATTCAAAATATAAAATTTTAAATTCTATATGATTACATTTAATCACAATCTTATCTTGATCTAAATATCCAAACTAAGTTTTCAACGTTCATTATCATAAGAATATCAGATCTTAATCATATCAAAAATCATGTTAAAATTAAATCCTAAACATGATTTCTAGGATTTCAGCATATAGTATCTACCATGCATAAATAATAATTACTATTTTAACATGACACATATATGATTAAATCTAAATTAATTATTATTTATTATCATATAATAAATCTTTATCTCTGATATCACATACGTACTCTATTTTAACATGATAATGAACATGCATAAATCTAAATAATATTATTTATTATCAAATAATAAATATTTATTATATTTTAGATTTATTATCAATATATGAAAACTATTCAGGATTTTAAGCATAATAAAAACTCATATTATCAATCATATTGACTCAAGTATCCTATCATATTAATGAATCTGTAGCCTAAGGTGGCTCTGATACCACTGTTGGAAATCATGTATTCTAAATATAAATCAAATTCATGAAAACATAGCAGAAGATATAATACAAAATTTCTAAATGCTCAGGATCCTTAGGAACAGATTCATAAATTACAAATAAAATCTAAAATATTAGATTTATTCATACCTGAGTTCTTTATCGATGTAGAAAAGGATGAAGCCGATGAATCCTCTGCCACTAGCCGTTCACGTGTCTGGCCTTTAACGGTGATCCACGCGAAGAAGAATGGATGAAGACCTTCAAGGTATGAAGATAACACTTAGGGAGAGAGGGGTGCGTGCTAGCGCCTCTTGAATCCCCTTATAGATATCTCCGAATATCTAAAAGATCTAATCTTTTTCTTCTCGCACTCTAACTTGAAGGAACTATATTTATAAAGAGAGGGAGAGAAAGAAACGTTCCAAGGAAGAAGAAGAGACATCTTTTCATGGTTTTTATGGTAACGTAACGTTAATCCAAGGAAACAGAAGAGACCTCTTTTCAAGGAAACAGAAGAAACTCTCATTCTCATGATAACGTTAATCCAAGTGTCACAGTCTCACCTTTAAAATTAGGAGTTAGTTATCTCATAACTACATGCCCTAATCTGTACGTGTTCATCATCGAACCGTAGAGATTCATCATGCCTCGTCCCATGGGCATGATTCCATCTTCACATGGCTGAGATTTTCATCCATACCCGAATAATCGAAGCCATCCATCACATGGATCAAGTCATATTTGGGTATCCAATTATTTGTTCATCATATGCACAAATAATTTCTCTTTAACATTCCTTCTACTATAATGGATCATATCCATTATTATTTTATCTTCTTTAAATTGGGTCTTACCCAATTATTTAATTGATCATCTTATCTGAATTAAATCTAATTCAATTCTCATTTTAATTCATCCAAAATTCTCCTTAATGCGTGTGACCCATTAGGCCCTTTAACATGTTGGCAATAATCATGTCCTAATCACAGACCCTAGGAATGATTGGACAACTCTTTGTCCAAGTCAACAACATGATTATAGATCATGAGAGGCCTCTAGCAAAGCATCATGATCACCCAACTGCTAAAGGTTTTGTTAACATAACCATCAAAGCACCTGTCCATAAATGGTTACCGTATGATCAAATCCTTTCGTCACATATCCCAGATCAATCAATGGTATGGAATGTGTTAACCCTGTAATTGATCTTTGTTTATTTGATTTCAGAAAAAATTGACTCATGTGAATTACAACTTTGAAACCATTTCGAATTCCAACTCAACCTTGCAAGGATTTAACAATCAATTTAATCCATCAAGTGGTCGTGGGATATAACCCTTTCTATCAAGGGAGACGAATCCTGTCTTGATCAAACACCATCTTCATGGGCTTCATGTCATACCCAACCGACACCATATTTGCCACCCATGGCTAGAGCGACGTTTGGATGTCGTCAAAGCATGACATTCCATACATGAGATGCAATGAAGATCTCAAGTCAAAGGATCACTCACACCACTGTCATTAGAGATCAACCATCGACCACTACAAGAGAATTAAAATATAGCGACGCCCAAATGCGTCGCTAATGCATCGCTAAACATGCTATTGCGATGCATTAGCAACGCAATGACGACGTTGCTACGATGATCATCGTAATCTCACTTTATCGCAATTGCATCACTTAACAGCGACTCTCTGTGATGCACCAAATACGTCGCAATATATTTAGTAATAATATTTTAGATATATTAGCAACGCAATTTGAGTCGCTAATGCATCGCTAATTAATTTTTTTTTAAATATTACGACGCTAGGTCATTGCATCGCAATATTTAATAATAATATTTTAGAAATATTAGCGATACAATTTCAATCGCTAATGCATCGCTAATTAATTTTTTTAAAAAAAATAAAAAATTAAAAATTAAAACGGTTAATACAATTTCATTACATTTAAATATTGATCGAAACATTCATCACTTATATTGATCTAAACATTCATCATTCAATTTCTAAAAATAATTAATATATTAAAATTTTAATGTTTTCATGTACAAAATATAAAAAGTAAAGAAAAAAATACATCAAGAATCCGCACGATCATGTGGAGGCTGAAAACCCTGCGACATGTGGCTAACCATATCCTGCAACTGACACATCTGCTCTCGCACGTTTGCAAGCTCCTGCTGAAGGCCTCCCGTACGCTGCTCGAACTCGTGCTCAACCTCCTGCCGAACCTCCTGCCGAACGTCCTGTCGAGCCTCCTGACGAACCTCCTCCGTGATAGATCTTTGAATGTCGTCTAAACGCTCGGCAGGAATATCGCCAGAATATCATGAGCTAGAGGCCTGATGGAAAAAATATGCATAAGCTCTAGTGCCTAGACCATATACCCTGCGGTCTCGCGGCTGGGCACCAATAGCCTCCAAAAACACACGTCGACTCTCCTCTGCTGAGAGTTCGACGGGCATCCCCCCATCAGTGGAGTCAACCTGCGATGCCTGGGAGTGAAGCTCCTTGACTCGTGTCTTTGAATTATAAAATCAACAATAAATGAATCAATAAATTTCTCTAAATAAAATTTTAGAAATTAAACAGATACAACATAAAGCTAATTTCTTACCGCAATCTCCCGTGATCGTATATCGACCCAGAAACCGTCCCTCCTGGTGTGTGTCGCCCTGAATAGACGAAACTCACTAGGATCTCCGTCCTCCTGCTCAGACTATAACAACAGAAAAATCCTTTTCGTGCTAGCAAGGACCGAGGCACAGGTTCATGCCAGGTTAATGCTAGGGCTTGGGTTTGGGCCGGGCCGTAAGGCGGTCCGTTCAATCATGAGACTTCACAAGCAATCAAGTGTCCTAAATTAATTTCACCTTCACTCCATGTCTAAAAGGTAAGGCCCTATCCCATTCAAAAATATTTTTTGTGATATATTATTCTGCTATTAATTATCATCGATCGTTTACGTTGAAATTTCAGCAGCATTTCCCCATATGTTCTCCTAAATATGTGGCATATATGCCACACTAGAAGAACGTATGAGCAAATACAAACCGCAATCTCAACCAACGATGATTAATAGCAGACTAACATATCGCAAAAAATCTTCTCAAACTGTCTACCAGGACAATTTAAGAATTTGCAAGACTAAGTCTTATAAATTCTCAAACGGGTCTAAAGGTTATAGTGCTGTGAGAAATAATATGGAAATCCAAAGACAATCGAACTTATGCTTGTTATTCAGAAATTCTTATCAATTCCGTAATAAACTCATTACGTAATTGTATGTGAAAACTAAAATATAAATCATTGAAACTACTAATTCGGTGCTGAAAATTAAATAGAACTACAACAAGACGTTCATTCTAGCATTACATAATTTAATGCATCATTCAATTTGAAGCAGGATGTAAATAATCAAGATATAATATGATATTATAAAATCATATTATAATATGATATTATAAAATCATTATAATATTATATTATAATATCAATAAAATTAGAACCCATATATGTCAAATGTTCACCAATAAACTGCCATGCATAGTTTAATAGACTGAGAAATTGAACCATGACTATATAAAAATCACTAATCAATTATGACTAAATTAATTTAAAACATAATAAGCACTAAACAATTTGGTCGCAATTTCCTCCTATTAATTTACTATCGATCAGAATCACTAATTAGCAAACACTACAACGATGTTATATTGCAACAATTATTTATTAGAATACCATAATTTATTGTTATTATTTTATATTATAATATTACGAACTAATATCGCCTCCGAATTTTTTTTTTTTTTGGGTGGGCTGGCCATAGGCCACCGTGGCCAGGCCACAGACGGCCACGACCATGGCCGTGGCCGGAGAAGATGGGAGGGGGGGTTTCGCCTATTAATTTTTTTTTTTTGGCCAGGCCACGGCCGGCCATGGCAGCGGCCGTGGCCGGAGAAGACGGGAGGGCGGGTTTTCCCATTAAATTTTTTTTTCCGTGGACTGGCCACTGTGGCCAGGCCACGACCGGCCACGGCCGCAGCCGTGGCCGGAGAAGACGGGAGGGGGGGGGGGTTTCCCCTGTTAAATTTTTTTTGTGGCTTGACCATTGTGGCCAGGCCACGGCCGGCCACGGTCGCAGCCGTGGCCGAAGAAGATGGGAGGGGGGGGTTCCCCCTGTTAATTTTTTTTTCCGTGACCTGGCCACTGTGGCCAGGCCATGACCGGCCACGGCCGCGGCCGTGGCCGGAGAAGACGGGAGGGGGGATTTCCCCTTGTTAATTTTTTTTTCGTGGCCTAGCCACTATGGCCAGGCCACGGCCGGCCACGGTCGCAGCCGTGGCCGGAGAAGATGGGAGGGGGGGGTTCCCCCACTATTAATTTTTTTTTTCGGAGAAGACGGAGGGGGGGGGGGAAACCCCCTGTTAAAATTTTTTTTTCATGGCCTGGCCACAGTGGCCAGGCCACGGCCGGCCACGGTCGCAGCCGTGGCCTGAGACGACGGCCACGGCGCCGCCATGGCCGCGGCCTAAGGCAAACGGGAGGGAGGGGAGTGGGGAGGGAGGGCTTACCTCGGTAGAGAGGGGACGCCGCCGGGGGGGGGGGGCTGCCACCGGTGGTTCCTAGCGCCGGGAGAGAGCGGGGTAGCCGGAGGAGGGGACAATGATGGAGTAGGGTTAGAAGAAAAAGAAGAAGAGACAGGGGGGCCGGGCGCGACTGAGATTATACATTAGGGATTAGCGACGCAATTTTGCATCGCTAATCCCTCGCTATTTTTTATAATTTATTTTGGATTAGCGATGCAATTATGCGTCACTAACCGATCGCTAATTTGGCTTTTTTTTATTATTTTTTGAAAAAATTAGTGACGCAATTATATGTCGCTAATGAGTTGCTAAATTGGCGGCAATGACCGACGAAATTTTTTTTTATTTTTTGGAAAAATGCGTCGCTAATGCGTCGCAATATTTTTATTTCATAATTATATTTGATATTTTTTCTAAAAATAATTGCGACGCATATGGTTGCATCGTAATGTTTTATTTTTAATTTTTTATAACATTTATTTTTTAAAAAAATATTGCAAAGCATAAAGGCATCGCAAAATTACAAATTATTTTTTTTAATTTTCTTATTTATTGCATCGCTAATGCATCGCTATTTAATAAATTTAATTTTTTAAAAATTTGCGATGCACTAATTTGCATCGCAAAATTTTTATTTGATAATTATATTTGATAAAAATTATTTTTCTAAAAATAATTGCGATGCATATGGTTGTGTTGCAATATTTTTTTTTAATTTTTTTATAACATTTATTTTAAAAAAATATTGCGACGCAATAGATGCGTCACAAAATTAAAAATTTTTTTTTAACTTTTCTAGTTTATTGCGTTGCTAATGAGTCGTTATTTAATGTAATTTAATTTTTAAAAATTTACGACACTACGAGTTGCATCACAATATTTTTATTCATAATTATATTTGATAAAAATTATTTTTTAAAAAAATAATTGCGACGCATACGGTTGCGTCGCAATGTTTTATTTTTAATTTTTTTATAACATTTATTTTTTAAAAAAATATTGCGATGCAATAAATGCGTCGCAAAATTACAAATTTTTTTTTTAATTTTTAGGTTTATTGCGTTGCTAATGCGTCGCTATTTAACATAATTTAATTTTTTTAAAAATTTGCAGTGCACTGATTTGCATCGCAATATTTTTATTTGATAATTATATTTGATAAAATTTATTTTTTTATGATTTGCATCGCAACCACGATCCGACGGTTGCGATCGATCGAAGCCATGATCGATCCCGATCGGCGATGATCGATCTCGGACCGTCGCGATCGATCCGATCGATGACGATCCGACGATTGCGATCGATCGAAGCCATGATCGATCTCAGTCGACGATGACCGATCTCGGATCGTCGTGATCGATACGATCGGCACGATCCGACGGTTGCAATCGATCGAAGCCATGATCAATCCCGGTCGGCGACGATCGATCTCGGACCGTCGCGATCGATCCGATCGGCGATAACCCGATGGTTGCAATCGATCGAAGCCATGATCGATCCCGGTCGGCGATGACCGATCTCAGACCGTCGCGATCGATGTGATCGGCGATGATCCGATGGTTGCGATCGATCGAAGCCATGATTGATCTCGATCGGTGACGACTGATCTCGGACCATTGCGATCGATCCGATCGGTGATGATCCGACGGTTGCGATCGATCAAAGCCATGATAGATCCTGGTCGGCGACGACCAATCTCAGACCATCGCGATCGATCCGATCGGCGATGACCCGATGGTTGCGATCGATCAAAGCCATGATCGATCCCAGTCGGCGACGACCGATCTTGGACCGTTGCGATCGATCCGATCGGCGACGATCCGACGGTTGCGATCGATCGAAGCCATGATCGATCCCGGTCGATGACGATCGATCTCGAACCGTTGCAATCGATCCGATCGGTGACTACTCGATGGTTGCGATCGATCGAAGCCATGATCGATCCCGGTCGGCGACGATCGATCTCAGACCGTTGCGATCGATCTGATCGGTGACGACCCAACGGTTGCGATCGATCGAAGCTATGATCGATCCCGATCGGCGACGACCGATCCCGGACCGTTGCGATCGATCTGATCGGCGACGATTCGATGGTTGCGATCGATCCAAGCCATGATCGATCCCGGTCGGTGACGACCGATCTCGAACCATCGCGAACGATTCGATCGGTGACGACCCGACGGTTGCGATCGATCGAAGCCATGATCGATCCCGGTCGGCGACGACCGATCTCAGACCGTTGCGATCGATCCGATCGGTGACGACCCAACGGTTGCGATCGATCGAAGCTATGATCGATCCCAATCGGCGACGATCGATCCCGGACCGTTGCGATCGATCTGATCGGCGATGATTCGACGGTTGCGATCGATCCAAGCCATGATCGATCCCGGTCGGTGACGGCCGATCTCGAACCGTCGCGAACGATTCGATCGGTGACGACCCGACGGTTGCGATCGATCGAAGCCATGATCGATCTCGGTCGGCGATGACCGATCTCGGACCGTCGCGATCGATCTGATCAGTGACGATCCGACGGTTGCGATCGATCGAAACCATAATCAATCTCGGTCGGCGACGACCGATCTCGGACCGTCGCGATTGATCCAATCGGCGACGATCCGACGATTGCGATCGATCGAAGCCATGATCGATCCCGGTCGGCGACGACCGATCTCGGACCGTCGCGATCGATCCGATCGGCGATGACCCGATGGTTGCGATCGATCGAAGCCATGATCGATCCTGGTCGGCGACAACTGATCTCGGACCATTGCGATCGATCCGATCGGCGACGATCCGACAGTTGCGATCGATCGAAGTCATGATCGATCCCGATCGGCGATGATCGATCTCGAACCGTTGCAATCGATCTGATCGGCGATGATCCGATGGTTGCGATCGATCCAAGCCATGATCGATCTGATCGGCGGCAATCTGATGGTTGCGATCGATCAAAGCCATGATCGATCCCAGTCGGCGATGATCGATCTCGGACCTTTGCGATCGATGCGATCGGCGACGATCCGACGGTTGCGATCGATCAAAGCCATGATCGATCCCGGTCGGCGACGACCGATCTTGGAAATCGCGATCGATCCGATTGGCAACAATCCGACGGTTGCGATCGATCGAAGCCATGATCATCTTGGTCAGCGACGATCCGACGGTTGTGATCGATCGAAGCCATGAACGATCCCGGTCGGCGACGACCGATCTCGGACCATCGCGATCGATCCGATCGGTGATGACCCGACGGTTGCAATCGATCGAAGCCATGATCGATCCCAGTCGGCGACGACCGATCTCGAACCATTGCGATCAATCCGATCGGCGACGATCCGACGGTTGCGATCGATCGAAGCCATGATCAATCCCGGTCGACGACGATCGATCTCGAACCGTTGCGATCGATCCGATCGGCGATGACCCGATGGTTGCGATCGATCGAAGCCATGACCGATCCCGGTCGGCGATGACCGATCTCGGACCGTCACGATCGATTCGATCGGTGATGATCCGACGGTTGCGATCGATCCAAGCCATGATCGATCCCGGTCGGCGCTGACCGATCCAACGCATGTACCAAAATTAATTTTTTTAAAATAATTGCGATGCATTTCGTTGCGTCGCAATATTTTATTTTTTAATTTTTTTATCTTTTATTATATTTTTTAAAAAAACTCTGTGATGCATTAATTGCATCGCTAAATTAAAAATTATTTTTTTAAATTTTCAAATTTATTGCGTCACTATTTAACATAATAAATTTTTTAAAAATATTGCGACACACTGAAGTGCATCGTAATATTTTTATTTCATAATTCTTTTTAATATTTTTATAAAATTTATTTTTTAAAAAAATATTGCGACGCAATCCTTGCCACTACAAGAAAATACTGAAATAGCGACGCAAGTTTAGCGATGCAATTATGTGTCGCTAAATTGCGACCACTTTGCGATGCCTCTGTGACAACAAAATATTGTAACGTAATTAGCGACGCATTAGCGACTCAATTAACCAGAAAATCAAAAAAAATTAATATTTTAATATTGCGGCGCAAATAATGCATCGCAATATTTTTAAATTAATTTTTTATAAAATTTAAATATCGGAAAAAAAATATTGCGATGCAACTCAGTGCGTCGCAATTTTTGTAACAGAATTAAATATGTTAAATAGCGACGCATTAGCGATGCAATAAAACAAAAATTAGAGAAATTATTTTTAATTTAGTAATGCACCAATTGCATCGCAAATAATTTAAATTAAATTAATTTTTATACAATTTAAATATCAAAAAAAATATTGCGACACAACACAGTGCATCGCAATGTTTTTAAAAGAATTAAATATATTAAATAGCAACGCATTAGCGACGCAATAAACTAGAAAATTAAAAAATTATTTTTAATTTAGTGACGCACCAATTGCATCGCAAATAATTTAAATAAAATTAAATTTTTTAAAGTATAAATATTTAAAAAAAATATTGCGACGCATTTAGTGCGTCACAATGTTTTGAAAAAAATTAAATATTTTAAATAGCGACGCATTAGCGAGGCAATAAACCAGAAAATAAATTAAAATTATTTTTTAATTTAGCGACGCAATAAATGCATCGCAATTATTTTAAATAAAATTAAATTTTATAAAGTATAAATATGAGAAAAATAATTGCGATGTAACACAATGCGTTGCAATGTTTTTAAAAAATTAATTATGTTAAATAGCGACGTAATGAACCAAAAAATTAATTAAGGAAATTATTTTTAATATAGAGACGCACTTATTGCATCGTAATTATTATAATTAAAATTAATTTTTTAAATATATAATTATCATATTAAAAATTTACCACGCTACCCTTGCATCGTAATATATTTAAAAAAATTAATTATGTTAAATAGCGATCGGTCCAAAATCGATCGTGGCCGATCGGAATAAGGGC
>UESW01004798.1:397590-602827 GCA_900491605.1 Calamus simplicifolius | reverse complement strand
GTGGCCGATCGAGATCAGGGCTTGGATCGATCACAACCATCGGATCTTTGCCGATCGGACCGATTGCCACGGTTCGAGATCGGTCGTGGCCGATCGGGATGAGGGCTTGGATCGATCGCAACCGTTGGATCGTCACCGATCGGACCGATCGCCATGGTCCGAGATCGATCGTGGTCGATCGGGATCATGGCTTGGATCGATCGCAACCGTCTGATCGTCGCCGATCTTGGACCGATCGCAACGGTCCGGGATCGGTCGTGGCCGATCGGGATCAGGGCTTGGATCGATCACAACCGTCGGATCGTCGCCGATTGGAGCGATCGCTACGGTCCGAGATCGGTCGTGGCCGATCGGGATCACGGCTTGAATCGATCGCAACCGTCGATCATCGCCGATCTTGGACCCGATCGCAACGGTCCGGGATCGGTCATGGCTGATCGGGATTAGGGCTTGGATCGATCGCAACCGTCGGATCGTCGCCGATCGGACCGATCGCCACGGTCCGAGATCGGTCGTGGCCGATCGGGATCACGGCTTGGATCGATCGCAACCGTCGGATCGTTGCCGATCTTGGACCGATCGCAACGGTCCGGGATCGATCGTGGCCGATCGGGATCAGGGCTTAGATCGATCACAACCGTCGGATCTTTGCCGATCGGACCGATCGCCACAGTCCGAGATCAGTCATGGCCGATCGGGATCAGGGCTTGGATCGATTGCAACCGTCAGATCGCCAGCGATCTTGGACCGATCGCAACGGTCTGGGATCGGTCGTGGCCGATCGGGATTAGGGCTTGGATCGATCACAAACCGTTGGATCTTTGCCGATCGGATCGATTGCCACGATCCGAGATCGGTCGTGGCCGATCGAGATCAGGGCTTGGATCGATCGCAACCGTTGGATCGTCACCGATCGGACCGATCGCCACGGTCCGAGATCGGTCGTGGCCGATTAGGATCACGGCTAGGATCGATCGCAATCGTCGGATCATCGCCGATCTTGGACCGATCGCAACGGTCCGGGATCGGTCGTGGCCGATCGGGATCAGGGCTTGGATCGATCGCAACCGTCGGATCATCGCCGATCGGACCGATCGCCATGGTCCGAGATCGGTCGTGGCCGATCGGGATCACGGCTTGGATCGATCGCAACCGTCGGTTCGTCGCCGATCTTGGACCGATCGCAACGGTCTGGGATCGGTCATGGCCGATCGGGATCAGGGCTTGGATCGATCACAACCGTCGGATCTTTGCCGATCGGACTGATCGCCACGGTCCGAGATCAGTCGTGGCCAATCGGGATCAGGGCTTGGATCGATTGCAACCGTCGGATCACCAGCGATCTTGGACCGATCGCAACGGTCCGGGATCGATCGTGGCCGATCGGGATCAGGGCTTGGATCGATCACAACCGTCGGATCTTTGCCGATCGGACCGATTGCCACGGTCCGAGATCGGTCGCGGCCAATCGGGATCAGGGCTTGGATCGATCGCAAACGTCGGATCGTTGCCGATCGGACCGATCGCCATGGTCCGAGATCAGTCGTGGCCGATCGGGATCAGGACTTGGATCGATTGCAAACCATCGGATCGCCAGCGATCTTGGACCGATCGCAATGGTCCGGGATCGGTCGTGGCCGATCGGGATCAGGGCTTGGATCGATCGCAACCGTCGGATCGTCGTCGATCGGACCGATCGCCACGGTCCAAGATCGGTCGTGGCCGATCGGGATCACGGCTTGGATCAATTGCAACCGTCGGCTCGCCAGCGATCTTGGACCGATCGCAATGTTCTGGGATCGGTCATGGCCGATCGGGATTAGGGCTTGGATCGATCGCAACCGTCGGATCGTCGCCGATCGGATCGATCGCCACGGACCGAGATCGGTCATGGCCGATCGGGATCACGGCTTGGATCGATTGGAACTGTCGGATCGCCAGCGATGTCGGACCGATCGCATCGGTCTGGAATCAGACCGATTGCCATGGTCCGAGATCGGTCGTGGCCGATCGGGATCAGGGCTTCGATCGATCGAAAACGTCGAATCACTTATAATTACTCAAAAAAAGTTATGAAAAAGTTTTAAAAAATATTTTAAATTATTGCAACGCGTAGCGACGCATTTTAGAAGAAAAATTAAACAATATTGCGACGCAATGTATGCATCGCAATATTTTTAGAAATATAATTTTTATCAGTATTAATAAATAAAAAAAATATAATATTACGATGCATAATTTACGTCGCAATTATTTTTAAATAAATATATCTAATTAAAATATTAAAAAATTATTGCAACGCAATTAGGCATCGCAATTATTATCATAAATTATTAATATTAACGTTATAAATAATTAAGAATTTTTGCGACTCCGTAGCGACGCATTTTAGGAAAAAATAAACAAATATTGACGACGACATTTATGCGTCGCAATTATTTTAGTAAAAATAAATTTTTTCAGTATTAAAAATAAAAGCAATATAATATGCGACGCATGTTGCGTCGCAATGTTTTTAAAATAAATTTATGTAATTAAAAATTTTATAAAATATATTGCAACGTAATTTTTTGTTGCAATTATTAACATTAATTATAATATTATCATTTATAAATATTAAAAAATTATTGCGATGCCTTAGCGACACATTTTTTTAAAAAAAATAAAATATTACGACGAAATATATGTGTCGCAATTATATTATTAAAATACATATAGCTGATTAAAAATATTAAAAAAATTATTGCGACGCATTTTTGCATCGCAATTATCATAATTTTAAATATTATCATTTAAAAATATTTAAAAATTATTGCGACGCACTGATTGCATCGCAATTATGTAATAAGTTATTATTTTAATCAATTTAAAATATTAAAAAATTATTGCGACGCCTTAGCGACGCAATTCTTAGAAAATAAAAATAAATTTCCCGCCGGATGTTGGCGCCAAGTTAGCGACGCATTAGCGACACAATTATTGGCGTCTCTATTTTTTCATAAATTAATAATAAAATCATATTACGATGGATTAGCGACGCACTAATGCGTCGCTAAGACATAATAAATTAAAAAAAAATATTGCGACCATATAGCGACGCAAATAATTGCGTCGCTAAGTACTTATATATAAGCCAGCCTTCTCTTCTTCTTCTTCCCCGTCTTGACCTAGCCGCTGCCGTGCTCTAAAAATTTCCAGCTCCCACCTCGCTGCTCCGGCGCCTCCCCTGTGGTCCTCCGGCTCCCCGGCGTTCTCATCCGACTCCGGCTTCTTCTCTCGACCAAGGTAAGCCCCTACACTCTAAAAAAAAAAAAAAATTTAATGATTTCCCTCCGGCCACGGCCGCTGCCGTGGCCGTCTTCTCCGACCACGGCCGCTGGCGTGGCCGGCAGTGGCCTGGCCACGGTGGCCAGGCCACTGTCACAAAAAAAAAAAAAAAAATTCTTCCCCCCCCCCCCCCCCTTTTTTTCTTGTCCGGCCATGGCCGGACAAGGCAGCCACGGCCGCTGTCGTGGCCGCAGTGGCCTGGCCACGGTGGCCAGGCCACTGTCACAAAAAAAAAAAAAAAATTTTCTTAACAGGGGGGGGGGAACCCCCCCCCCCCCCCCCCTTTTGTTTCTTGTCCGGCCACGGCCGTGGCCGCGGCCGGACAAGGCGGCCACGGCCGCTGCCATGGCCGTCTTCTGGCCACGGCCGCGTGGCCAGGCCACTGCCAAAAAAAAAATTTTTTTAACAGGGGGGAACCCCCCCCCCCCCCCCCCCCCCCCCTTTTTTGTTGTCCGGCCATTAACCGGCCACGGCCGGCCGCGGCCGGACAAGGCGGCCACGGCCGCTGCCGTGGCCGGCAGTGGCCTGGCCACGGTGGCCAGGCCACTGTCACAAAAAAAAAAAAAAAATTTCTTAACAAGGGGGGGGGGGAACCCCCCCCTTTTTTGTCTTGTCCGGCCATGGCCCTTCCGCCCGTGGCTGGCCAGCCACTGTCAAAAAAAAAAAAAAATTGGCCACTGTCAAAAAAAAAAATTTAGTTTGTTTGGATAGACTGATTGTTATGTCTTGATTATTCAATAATATTTGTAATGCTAGATAGGAAGTCTTGTTGATTATTTAATTTGTATAATGTTTATGCAATAATTAATTTAAGCAGAATGTTTATGCAATAGTATTTGTGCATTTGTAATTATTTACATTTGTTATGTCTTGATTATTTATATTCTGCTGCAAACTGAATGATGCATTAAATTATGTAATGCTAAATAAAAAGTCTTGTTGTAATATTATTTAATTTCAGCAACAAATTAGTAGTTTCAATGATTTACATTTTAGTATTCGCAAACATTTGTATTTGACACAATAATCTTAAAAGTTAGTGATTACATGTATAATTCACAAGAAGTTAAGAATAACAAGCATAAGTTCGATTGTCTTCGGACTTCCATAATCACAGCACTATAACCTTTAGACCCGTTTGAGAATTTGTAAGCCTTAGTCTTGCAAATTCTCAAATTGTCCTGGTGGACAGTTTGGGAATATTTCTTGCGACATGTTAGTCTGCTAGTAATCATCGTGGGGTGAGATTTCGGTTTGTATTTGCTCATACGTTCTCCTAGTGTGGCTTATATACCACACATTTAGGAGAACATATGGGGAAATGCTGCCGAAATTTCAATTAACCGATCGATGATAATTAATAGCAGAATAACATATCACAAAAAATATTCTTGAATGGGATAGGGCCTTACCTTTAGACATGGAGTGAAGGTAGAATTATTTAAGACACTTGAATTCTTGTGAAGTCTCATGATTAAACGCACCGCCTTGCGGCCCGACCCAAACTCAAGCCCTCCATTAGCCATGAACCTGTGCATCGGTCCTTGCTAGCACGCCAAGGATCGTAGCCGTGGCTCGCCCTTGCATGGTAGGGTCCTTAGTTGCCTAAAAAAAATTGGTTTACTTATAAATGATTTAAATGGTTGTTATTAACCTTAGTTGTGACCAAGAAATAATTTAGTTATATATTTATTAATACTAATATAGTTTTATTTGTGGTTTCATTTAATGTTTACCAGACTTTGTATAAGTCGGTCAAAAATGAGCGGGGCTCGCTCGTGGATGTATGCAAGGATAAAAGATGGCTTGCTTAATCCAGATTTTCTGAATGGATTGGAAGAATTTATCGCATTTGCATGTAGCCAACCTGAATGGATGGATGGGCCTAGGATTAGGTGCCCATGCAACTTCCACAGGTGTCAGAATAAAGCCTACAGAGATGTGGAAACTGTTAAGGTGCATTTGTGTAAGAAGGGGTTTGTTCCTGATTACTATGTTTGGTACATGGTCATTGCTGTTATAGGCCAACAAGAGTCAATTCCCGTAGATGAACCATTGTGAATTTAAACACATATGAACAAATGGTGATGAATGCATCGGGTAATGACTTCAATCAGAATACATTTATGGAAGAACCAAATCCAGAAGCACAGCAATTTTATGATATGTTGCGTGCTGCAAATCAAGAATTGTATCCTGGGTTGTGAGGGTCATTCCCAGTTCTCTACAGCTGCTCGAATGTTGAATATTAAGGCAGAACATCGATTATCAGAAAAGGCGTTCAATTCTGTAGCTGGGTTAATCAAAGAAATTTTGCCAAATGAATGTTGCCGCAGACAGTTTTTACGCAACAAAGAAGTTGTTGCGTGGGCTTGGGCTCCCAGTTAATAAGATCGATTGTTGCTTGAACAATTGTATGATATTTTGGGGTGAAGACTCAGAGCTGAGATGGTGTAAGATTTGTGGGCAATCGAGGTTCAAAAACACCGAAGGAGGAGCCGGTACAAGTAGGAGGAAAAGTGTGCCTTACAAGAGGATGCATTACTTTCCTCTTACCCCACGCCTGCAGAGATTATACAGATCTGAGGCAACAGCTGCTGATATGAGATGGCATGCCGAACATGAATCTAAAGAGGATGAAATGCGGCATCCATCAGATTCAAAGGCTTGGAAGCATTTCAATGAAAATCATCCTGATTTCGCTGAAGATATAAGGAATGTGAGATTAGGTCTTTGTACCGATGGCTTCCAACCATTTGGTCAAGCGGGGCAACAGTATTCATGTTGGCCTGTGATACTGACTGTATATAACCTTCCTCCGTGGAAGTGCATGAAAGATACTGCAATGTTTTTAACCGTTTTGGTTCCAGGACCATCAAATCCAAAGGAAAAGATTGATGTCTTTCTGCAACCGTTGGTGGCCGAATTGAAAATGTTGTGGGAAACAGGAGTCGTAGCCTACGACATTTCTATGAAACAGAATTTCTTAATGAGAGCTGCTTTGATGTGGACAATAAGTGATTTTCCGGCATATGCAATGTTGTCTGGTTGGAGCACTGCTGGACGTCTGGCATGCCCTCATTGCATGTATGATTCGGATGCATTTACATTGCAGAAGAGTGGTAAGCAGTCATGGTTTGATAACCATAGGAAGTTCTTGCCCCCAAATCATCCTTACAGGCGTAACTTGATCGCCTTCCGGAAGAACAAAGCAGTCACAAAATTTGCCGAACCGGTTAGGTCCGGCACGGATCTATTTGATTCTATAGAGCATTTGGGGTTGATGTATGCATGGGAACCGGATGCAGATAGAATAAATGGCCGTATATGTAAAGAACATAACTGGAAGAAGCGAAGTATATTTTGGGATTTGCCTTATTGGAGCACAAATCTCATCCGGCACAACTTGGATGTTATGCATATCGAGAAAAATTTCTTTGATAACATATTTAACACGGTGCTAAACATCCCGGAAAAACAAAAGATACTGCAAAGTCAAGAGAAGAACTTAATCAGTACTGCAGAAGAGGTGATTTGAGAAGGAGTGCCGATGGGACCTATCCTAAAGCATGTTACACTCTTGACAGAAATTCACGAGAAGTTTTATGTAACTGGCTTAGAGGGTTAAAATTTCCAGATGGTTATGCCTCAAATATCGGTAGGTGTGTGGACATGCATAAGCTCAAGTTGTTCGGCATGAAGAGTCACGACTGCCATGTTTTCATGCAACGGTTATTACCTATAGCTTTTCGTGAGTTGCTTCCGCAACATGTCTGGAAGGCAATTACGGAGCTCAGCTTATTCTTCAAGGAGTTATCTGCCGCAGTCATTACTTCTGCATCCATGGCAAGGCTTGAGGAGGAAATTTCAATTATTTTATGCAAGCTTGAGCGAATATTTCCTCCCAGTTTTTTTGACTCAATGGAGCATTTACCGGTTCACTTGCCATACGAAGCGAGCATAGCTGGTCCCGTGCAGTATCGCTGGATGTATCCTTTCGAGAGGTAAATATATACATCATTAAGATATGTTGACATTTCAAATATTATTTCATTGCTTGAAAAATTCGTTAATTTTTTGTTGCAACTTTACATATAGGTATCTTAAGAAGTTAAAAAATAATGTGCGTAATAAGGCAAGGGTTGAAGGTTCTATATGCAATGCACACTTGGTCGAAGAAGTTTCAGCTTTTGCCTCACATTACTTTGAGGGTCACGTCCACACGAGGAGCCGAAATCATGGTCGTAACGATGACGTATGTGTGGACGAAGCAGAAGCTAATGACGGTAGAATATCAATTTTTAAAGCTATCGGCCGTTCATTTGGTGGGCAGAAGTCAAGAAATCTTAGCGATATGGAGTATAATGCAGCACATTATTACATCCTAATGAACTGTCGAGAAGTCGATCCATATATTGAGTAAGTGTATACTTCAATGCTAAATTGAAAATTTAAATTTAAATAATAATATACCATAATATTTAATTTCTAACATTAGTTTTCATCCTTTTCATCCCATAAGGATGTTTTGTGATAGACAACGACAGATGAATCCCGACATCAGTCAAGTTGCAATTTGGCAGAAATTAGAAACGGAGTTTGCTTACTGGTTTTATGAATTTGTGAGTAGTATCACTCAATCAATTTCGATAATGGCTATTATTTTTTGAATTGGATGTCAATAGCTTATTAATTTATAGGTCAACGGTCCATGGTCCACAACCGACAATATTTTCATTAAATGTCTATCGCAATGGCCATTGAAGATCGTAACAACCTCTACTGGCTATTTTGTTAAATGGGTACAAATTTCAGATTAAACGATTAGCAGCTTCAAGAGGCCGCAGAATTGGGGCGTGTGTGCGGAAGGAGATAAGTGTACTTCGTTGTGATTGGTTCGGAGAACTGGCCTACATCAGATCACATGAGCGTCAGAGATGGAGAGTTTGGATCTCCAGCAGAGGTGCATCCTTCGATCTCTCCAGCAGTATTACCATCCAGCCGATCGGCACAGACCTCCGAGAGTTCTTCCACCATCGGCCGCACTGTACTTCGACTTGATGCTCAGGGGATGTAAGTATATACTAATTAAAAATATATGTTTATGTTTTTAAGTCAATTACTTATAAACATGCATTTTTTTAACAGATTCATTGAGCAGCATCATGTATCCAGCCACATCAGCGCCATATTTCAGAGGCGTGCAGATCCCAGTGGCTACGATTGGCGCCACGTATCTCCAGCCACGAGGGAGTTTTATTTTTCTGAGTTTCAGGTAAACTTATTAAATACAATTTATCAGTGATATAAAATTTCTTAAACTTAATAAATTCATAAACTAACTGTTTATTTTAATGCAGAAAAAGTTTACGTGGGATCCTGCCAGCCATGATGCCATTAGGGCAGCATGGGAGGCTCTGACGCGACACCGATACTCGACATGCTTCATCGTTGGAGGTCATCGGGTCAGCGTCCTGCGCACGTGCCAGAGGGTATTTGGCACGAGTGGCAGCAGGCCTGGAGTCCGATGGCTGGCGCAGGAGGTCCGCATCAGCCAGCACGAACCGCCGATCTGAGAAGGGCGGTCCTGGCACGGGTCTCTCCCGCCATACTTCGGGCTCCATTTCGATTCAGGAGCACAGACGGCGTATGGTAAGAAAACATAAATATTTTAATTACTATTTTAGTTATTTACAAATATTTGTATTAATATCATTTTTTTTATTGTTATAGTCTGAGCAGGAGGGCGGAGATCCTGGTGAGTTTCGTCTATTCAGGGCGACACACACCAGGAGGGACGGTTCCTGGGTCGACACGCGATCACGGGAGGTTGCGGTAAGAAATTAGATATATGTAGTATCTGTTTAATTTCTAAAATTTTATTTCGAGAAATTTATTAACTCATTTATTGTTGATTTCATAATTTCAAGACACGAGTCGAGAAGCTTCGCTCCCAGGCATCGCAGGTCGACTCTACTGATGGGGAGACGCCCGTCGAACTCTCAGCAGAGGAGAGTCGGCGTGTGTTTTTGGAGGTTGTTGGTGCCCAGCCATGAGACCGCAGGGTCTATGGTCTGGGCACTAGAGCTTCTACATTTTTTCCCCATCAGGCCTCCAGCTCGCGAGTTCCTGGTGATCTTCCTCCCGAGCGTTTACAAGACCTTCGCAGATCTATTGCAGAGGAGATTCGCCAGGAGGTCGAGCAGGATTTTGAGGATCGTATGCGAGGCCGGGATCAGGAGGTTGCAGACATGCGAGATGAGATGCATTATTTGCGGGATATGGTTAGACGCTTGTCGCAGAGTCTTCAGCCTCCACAGCCTCCACGTGATCGCCCAGATTCTTGATGTTTTTTTTTCTTTTTTATGTTGTAAAAACTTCAAAATTTTAATATATAAATTATTTTGAAATTTATTATTGTTTGGATTGAGTGAAAAATGTTTGTATTAATATTTAGATTTAGCGAAATTGTATTAACCGTTTTAATTTTTAATCTTTTATATTTTTTAAAAACAAAATTTGCGACGATTAGCGACTGAAATTGCATCGCTAATATTTTTAAAAATATTATTAAATATTGCGACGCAATGACCTAGCATCGCAATAATTTAAAAATAAATTTAATAGCGACGCATTAGCGACTAAAATTGAGTCGCTATTTTATCTTAAAAATTTTTAATAAATATTGCGACGCAATGACCCTGCGTCGCAATATTTTAAAATAATTTTTATTTGCAATGCATTAGCGACTCAAATTGCGTCGCTATTATACCAAAATATTATTATTAAATATTGCGACGCAGCTGGATGCATCGCAATATTGCGACGCAATTTAGTGCGTCGCAATATTTAATAATAATTTTTTTAAAAAAAATTAATTTTAAATTTAGCGACGCATTTGCATGCGTCGCAGTTGCATCGCAGAGAGTCGCAATATTACGACGCAATTGCGATAAATGGGTATTGCGACGGACATTTGAGCGACGCCGTCATTGCGTCGCTATTGCATCGCAATATCATGTTTAGCGACACAATTGCGACGCATTTGGGTGTCGCAATATTTTATTTCTCTTGTAGTGTGCATCGCTAAATAAAAAATTATTTTATTAATTTACTATTTTATTGCGTTGCTATTGCGTCACTATTTAACATAATTATTTTAAAAAAACATTGCGACGCACTGAGTTGCGTCGTAATATTTTTATTTCATAATTATATTTTATAAAATTAAATTTAAAAATATTGCGATGCATTACTTGCGTCGCTAAATTAAAAAATAATTTTTTTTGATTTTCTGGTTTATTGAGTCGCTAATGCGTCGCTAATTGTGTCGCAATTTTTTTGTTGCGGAGGCATCGCATGTGGTCGCAATTTAGTGACGCAAAAATGCGTCGCTATTTCAGTATTTTCTTGTAGTGGACACTATATAGAATATCCATATGGGATCTTTATACGGGTCATCCAATGCATCGTTCCAATAACGAGCATTCGCACACCTATCCAAGTATGTTCATACTTTAGCTTGTAAAATCAACTGCTCACCCCAAGGGTGACGATATGCAATGTGTATCAGTCTTACTGTAGTCGATGGTGTTCAGTTCCATCTACATATTGATTAGAGAAGTTTAAAGAATCGAATCATAATGTGCAATTTGAATCTAATCTCTATTACAAATTATATATGCACAGTTCACATTCTTTGGACTTTATCTCACAGACAAATATTAAATAAAAGACATCTGAATAAATAAAAAAATTATTTTATTTAATTTATATTCATATAATGTATACAGCATTCAATCCAATTGAATTTAGGATATATATTAACAGAAAGTTGAGAAAAATTTTTCTTCATTTAATCTTAAAAATAATTATAATTGTTATGCTTGAAAAGTTCTCCAGACTCGCATCCAATAGTCTCGTGCATTGAACCAATACTCATAATGCGAGTATCGTCTTCCATTCCACGTGGATCTCGACCCACGAGTGGAGGACAACTGTTCCACAACTAGATTAGTTGGCAGCTTATTTAAGCCTCCTAACGGTGGGTTTGATGTTGCCAAATTAAAGGAACCTAGAAGTAAAGAGGGCACGAGATGGCTCGGCTGGTACCGACGCCTGGGCCTTAAGGTTTGTAGCGGGAGCGGCGAGCGGTGGCATCCCTCGATGGCGTGTCCTCACGAGTCTATTTAAGACTCATCCCCCTCCTTCCCACAATCCCCAGGCCATTTTAACCCCACTTCCTCCCCACGCCACAAACCAGAAGGAACTACGAGCCACTTTGATGTCTACTAGTACTACTCTTCTCTCCACGGCCTTGCTCTTCCTAATACTATCATCTCCTCCAGGGCTCGGAGTCGCCGGAGATTCCTCGGCATCGGTTGCAGCCACCATGAGGCCACTGAATTCAAACCATCGGGTGTACGATGCGTTGCGACCTCGCCTGCGTAACAAGCATCGATTCTTCCGCAGTAGGGAGATCAGAGGCTGCAAGCCGAGGGGTCTCCGGCCACCCCCGTCGGCCCCAAGTCGTTACGTCAACTATCACACTCTTGGGTCCACGTTGTGCAACACCAAGGGACACCACAAACCATGAAGCGTTTCCAAGGGGTTCGGAGAAGGGAATCTGATATCGTCTATGTTTGTTCGTATCTACATATATCATTATCCAGATGGGTTGATGGGTGATACAAGTCTTCCATGGTTGTAACAAAGATATGATACTTCTCCATCAAAATAATGAAAGAAAAATGTAATACGTCGGAATACTTTGGCATGCATGTCAACTGAATGAATAATGCTCTCTCTCTTGCAATTAGAGAATGGTAAGAGGTAACACCATTGATGCATGAGGTGTATCTTAGATTGACACAGAGAAAGCACTCCGGACTTAGCTTTTTGTGGTGAGGAAAGTAGAGGTGCTCGAAACGCTGTTTCTTTAAAGTCATCACGGGTAATGCAAGTTCCGACTTGCTTTATTTTGCTAGCTGGAAAAATCTGGAGGGTTCGTTGGCCAGGAGTGATGCAATAATAAATGGCTTCTCATTGAATTTTATGGCACCACCGGGAGAAACATATAGGTCTCCGCGATGTTTTCTTGGCTCAGATTTACTTGGATAAATGGCAAATTGCTATCCCAATTTAGCTTACTGACATTGAGATTGAGAAGGCTGCAGGCTTAATTAGCAACAGGAGATATCCATGCCCTTCGAAGATTACCAAAGAAGGATGATATATATATTATCCCATGTGATGACGAGGGGGCAATGTGAAGAATTTTCATGAAACACGGCCCCCAACCCCCGTTGATAAATTCCACCCAACATCAATCCAATTCAAGCGATGAGACTTTGGGTGGCATACATATTAAAGCTCCGTTGAGGAACTGTAAGATATATGTTAGGCACTCTAAAATAATGCTTAAAGATTACAAATGACAGGTGTTCCGTTAAGAATCACAATTACACAAAAAAAACCAGCCTCGAATCTCAATTTCGTGTATTTAAGTGTGGCCAAGGGAAAAGAAGAGTTACACCCAAGGCCAAGAGAAGAATTTATTTATTTATTTATTTATTTAAAGAAATACCAAGCACTTGGGTCCTTTGAGCTTGAAGAGAGGATAACTTCTTTAAAAGTAAGGGAGAACTTCTCTCTCTTGTCCTTCCTTTTTTTTCGCTTTTTTTTTTCCTTTTCTCTCTCTTATTTTTCTTTTGTTTCCAACTTTGTCTTTTCCTTTTCTTTTTTTACTCTCTATATGTTATTTTTAGTATGAAGCCAACTTATCTTCAATCTTACCAGCCAGTAAGCTACGAATGCTTGACCCACATGTTGGTGAGTGAGGTTAGGCTTGAAATCAATCAATCCTTAGTATATAATTAGAGTTTCATTAGGTAGTATTTGATTTTTCAAAATTCATTTCTAGATAAGTGTAAAGGATAGCATTTATTCAGGGAATAGTTGAGGGAATAAGTATCTTTTTAAAATTACAACTTTATCATCAAGGGATAATTCTAGTTATTCCTGAATTTCCTAGGGAATAAGTTCAGAGGATAACCCATGTTTAGGTTATCCCCTCTAGTTAAACTTTTTAGAAATATTCTACCTAGTTATAGTTTTTGAAATATTCTCCTTATCCCTTATTTCAAATACTGCCTTAATGTACAAAAATCTAAATCTGTCTATTTATATTTTTTTTCACCCATAAGATGAGACTATAAAGGTGGAAGTTTTTGTAAAATTAAGATTGTTAAGTCATGAGCAAACTAAATTTATCGAAAAGCAGTATTTGGAATGATGTAAAGCCATAGGATCATGAACATGTCACAAGCGTCTCTTTCAGTGATTCGCATATCCAGAGCATTCTTATTTTTTTACAAGCAAACAGACCCGCATATTGCATGATAGAGAATATATTACAGTAAATAAAAATAAAGGAGAAACTATGAAAATCAAAAATTAGTAAGAATATGTATTACTCTACTATTTTCAAACTGAAATGTCAAAATAATATTTAAATTAATTTTAGATTTGCTTTAGTTGGAAAAAACAAATTGATAACAAAATGCTCTCCTGGAATTCTAAATAAAATTGAATTTCACTAAAGCTTCTTCTTAGCTGATATTTTATAACTTTAATATGACAATTCATTAGAAAAAAAAAACCTTCAATTTTCAAATTAAAATTTAGGCCCTTTTGACTACATATTTGTTGTCTCCTCTTTTGCCTTTCTCCTTTATCTTAAACACATGAGGATTTGACATATTGGAAACCATTAATCTTTGTAAGCTAGAGCTCAATGCACCTATAAATCAGCTTGTAATTGAGCACTTTTGTTGTGTAGACGTGCTTATTAGTATGGACTAAAAATAAGAAAGATAGGTAAGCTAATATTTTGCTACTTTGATTTTGAAGGGCTTTTACTATTATAATGCCATAAATAAGAAGAACGGCAATAATGGTTGGATTGGTAGGAGTTAAGTTATATATACTCCTATAAGTAAATTAAGGTAGGCTAAGATAAAAGATAAGGATAAATTGGATTGATTGATGTATTGAAGACTTCCGTTATATAAGTATTTCTTCAGTAGTATTAATACAATTAAATTATAATCACCTAACTACTTTGAACGTACATCTAATTTTGTATTAACTATGTATCCTATTCTAGCATCATTTCTATGATATGGCTCTTTTACTCCATGACTTTGTTGAATATTTGGTAAAAAAATCCGGAGTGAAATTTTATTGTTCTTAAAATAAAACTAGAGATCAACAAAAAATGAAAGCCGATCTTAGCCAACCTCAAGAAAAGCACCAAGATCAGCTTAAAACTTGAGGTTGAGGAAGACTCACATGATCATTGCTCTAGGTCAAAGAAACATTCTGGCCTAAAAATTTAGACCTATACAAATAAGCATATCAATCAATTGATTAAAAAATCAAAGAAATGATGTTTCGTATTCAAAGTTGGAGGGTAGGAATGTTAGACAGACCTGCATCTTTCCACCAAACCTCATTTTACAAAAAAAATAATGGGAGATCTCTTCCTCCAAAATTCTAAATGCCATAGTTAGAGCCTTAAGATGGAACAACCGATTCTATAAATCATCAGAAAAGCTTTAAGGCTCTTATGTTATTGCATAATAAACTAAATGCTATTATGTTTAGAGCATTCCCTATAACTGTTAAAAAGACAACTCAATACTTGGTATACGAGTCTTTGACTAACCTTAATAAGTTATTTCCATCAACTTAGCAAACTATTTGTTGACCATTTTGTGAGTAACAAAAAGCATAGAAAAACCTCCACCTCTTTAATGATACTAAAGCAGAAGAAAAAGGAGAATGCAAGAGATTATCTATAACATTTCAATTATGAAGCAATAGAAGTTAAGAGATTTGGATATCTTATTTGTTATTGTAGCTTTAATGAGTGATATGAGAATTCTTGATTCAGCTTCTCCTTAACAAAAAGACAGTGAACTTTTTAATCTAGCTAAGAAATATATCAATACTGAATAAACATTAGCCATTCGTAGAAAAAAAGATGTCCACACATCGAAGAAATACTCGAGAAAGAAGTTTAGAGGTTGGAAGAACCTTACAAGAGACTTTAAGTATCATAGAAAGTTTTACATCAACCCTGGATACCTCCTCCTCAAAGATATGACCAATGCACACATCTTAATACTTCTTATACTTGAATATCCTCAAAAATATGATCAATGCACACATCTTAATACTTCTCATACTTGAATATTAACACAGATTAACAAAGAATGATACAATCATAAAAAATCAAAGAATATGAAAGTTATAGCAAAAAAAGAAGATCTAAATAAGTATTATTACCTTCACTAGATTATGACCATGATGCAGAGGATTGTTGACACTTATAGAATGAAATTGAAAATTTAATTCGTGGAGGTTATATGAAATTAAAGATTTAATTTGCATAGGTTATCTTGGTCAGTTTATCCAAAATTGATTTTTAAACATGAAAATAAGAGAATGGTTTAGAAGTAAAGCTTGATAATCAACCAATTGCTGGGATAATAAATGTGATACATAGAGGAGTGGCTGCTAGAGAAGAATCTTCCTCTGCCAAAGAAGCCTATGCTTGATAAATCCAAGATGAAGAAGTTTCTACAAAAGGTCAAGGTCTGAAAAGCCAACCATAATATTCTACGATAAAGATCTTCAAGGAGTATGAGTGCCACATGATCATGCACTTGTAGTTGCAGCCATAATTACCAATTTCTAAGTATGAAAATTTTTAATTTATAATAAGAATTTAGCTAAATTTTCATTTATGAGGCATTTCAAAAAATGGGGATCAGCCCAAATCAGTTAAGGACTGCCAATGCACTTTGGTTCGCTTTATTAGAAATCCTACTTGGACTAAAATAATAATAATTCTTTTGCTTACCATTAGTGAAAAGTTGATCAGCAAGACCATAATAGTGGATTTTATAGTTGTCAAAGTACCCACCATCTATAATACAATACTTGGCCATCAAATCTCAATGCTTTAAAGGCTGTTGTTTCTATCTACCATCTCCTTATGAAGTTCCCTATAGATCAGAAAGTAGGTGATGTAAGAGAAGATCAAGCAACAACAAGATAATGTTATTTAGCTATATTAAAGAAGAAATTGAGGACTTTTAAGATTTCTTCGAATAAGAAGACTATGGAAGCCATGGCCATTGATAACTTGGATTTCAAAGATGATAAAAAAATAGCACACCAAGCTAGTGGAAGAACTGAAGACTGTACCACTTGGTGATGATAACAACTGAACTATTCAAATTATATCACTCCTTTCTTCATAAGTCTAAGCCAAGCTTGTATGTTTCTTGTAGAGAAACTCATATGTGTTTGCATGGACAACAAAAATATGCCTGAAATCAATCCTGAGATTATTATTCATCAATTGGAGGTAAACCCAAATTATAAGCCTATTAGGCAGAAGAAGAGCAACTTTACTCCTGAGCGAAACCAAGCTACAAAGTAAGAGGTTAATAAACTACTAGCTACTTTAAAGAAATACATTGTCCTAATTGACTTGCCAACATAGTAATGGTAATAAAATCTAATGGAAGGTTTTACTTATGTGTGTAGATCTTAACAACCTCAACAAGGTCCATCCTAAAGATAGTTTTTCATTATATAAAATAGATAGTTGGTAGATGTAACTGCTCTATATGAGCTTCTTAGTTTTATGGGTGTCTTTCAAGATATAATCAAATTAGAATGCATCGATCAAATGGAAAGAAGATAACCTTCGTTATAAGAAAGGATTATGCTATTATAAAGTCAGGCATTTTGGAATGAAGAATACCAGAGCAACTTATCAAAGGCTAGTAAATAATATTTTTAAAGACTTGCTCGTTAAGAATATAGAAGCATATGTGAATGACATATTGGTAAAGAATAAAAAGGCTGAAGATCATGTGACAAACTTGGAAAGCAACCTTACTCCCAAATTGGGCATATCCAAAAGGAAAGCCTTACTAAAAAATCAAGCCCAAGCAGGCTCAAAGGAGAGCCTCACTCCTGAATCGAGCCTAAATTGGCTCAAAGGAGAGCCTCACTTCTAAATCGAGCCTAAACAACCCAAAAGAGAGCCCTACTCCTAAATCAAGTCCGAACCAAGCCAATGGAGAGTCATGCTTCTAAATCAAAACCAAGTCAGTTCAAACGAGAGCCTTACTTCCTAATTGAGTTCAAGTCAGTCTAAAAGGAAGGTTTTGCTCTCAAATCAAGCCCAAACTGATTCAAAGGAAAGCCCTGCTTTCATCAAGCCAAGATAGACCAAAAGAAAGCCTAGCTCCCATCTCAAGCTTAAGTCAGCCTAAAAGGGAACCTCACTCCTATTTCTATGCCACATCGAAGCTCTAGTCCATCGAAGATTCGAACCTTGCTCTATTGAAGACTCGGAGCCTTACTCTACTAAAATTTTAGAGCCCTACTTTAGTAAAAGCTTAAAGCTTTGCCCTCCCAAAATACCATTAATAAGTACCAATGAATAAAGATTAACATAACTAATAAAAGTTTTAATTTATATTAATATATCAAAGTATAACAAACAAAGTGTAACATAATCATTTGACCAACTACTAGCCTAAATTTAAAAATAATAACATTGTAAATATCACTAACACCTCAGGGTACGTCTTAAAGCTCAAGTTCTACTTTTCCTCAACATCTAAAAGGAAATAAGAGAAAAATAATGAGCTTGTAACTCAGCAAACAATCTCGACCTCTTATTGGATCAAGTATATCATGTTTAAACAATTTGTATAACCAATGTAATAACATACAACTCAACTCAACTCAACTAATCTAAGCCTTTTCCCAACTACATAGGGTCGACTACATGAATCTGCTTCCTCCACTCTGCTCTATTCAGGACAAAGTCGATATTCAAATTATAAATAGTTATATCTTTTTAACTATTTTTGTCCATGTTAGTTTAGGTCTACCTTTACTTCTATCCTATAGATATCAAGATCTAAGATAAATGGTATAAAGAATCATTATTACTAAATATATAAATATATAACTTCAATTTTCAAATATTTTAATTGTATTGCTTCTAAATTTTTTTCTTTTATTTTTAAAATTCACTCTCATGATTATGACATGATCTACCCTATAGGATTTTATAAGTTGCTAGTAGTATTTAAGTGTCTCAATATCATAGACTGAACCAATTTATAAAGATTTCGACAGTCCCATTATATTTGTAGAGCTGTGCCACAAGGCCTTGGATCACTCGCTGTCCACTTCAAATAATCAAGAGTAGGATTGTTGTTTAGACATAAGAAGATGGTCATGCTTAAGCTACACATCCTGGATACTGATGTAAGACTCCAAAATAACCTGGGAATTGGTTTAAACGAAAGATTAGTAAAATAAGAATTTTTAACAACCTTGTTCAAATATTTTAACCAAAATCCAAGATAAATCATGAGAACTTGTTCCACATGGGTAAGTTCCTGATTCACAGCACCAGCTCACAGCTGGGCAGTGACATTAGTACCGGTGAAAAGATATGATGCAAGAAAAAAATGACGCCAGTGTCATCCCCCACAAAGGTAGGGGCAAACCAGGGTGCATCATCCCACACAATCACAAAGATATAGACAAAACTAGGGCGTTCTAAGCCCTTAAAAGCCAAGCCACTATCACTGATGACTTTTGAGAATATGCATTTCTGACTTTGCAGTGAATGATTTTTCAAAAGAAATCTGAGTTTTGATGACAATGTTTTGGTAGACAAATCACAGAAGCAAAGGGGAAAAATAATTATGCAACCAGATCAGCAACAACTGAAAACAGAGGATAGCTCCATTTCAGCAATCTTATAGGGGAGAGCAGTTTATGAAATCTTCATGAAATGGAGTCTGATTGTATTGGAGGTGGGCAACAATCTACCTCGAGCCTTGCAACAAATACCCATCAGCCTATCTTAACTGGAGCTGGGCAAAAGCAATGCTTAAGCCACTTATCAAGGTTAGGTTTTTCAGAAAAGCTGTGCTATACTTCGCAGGGCTGCATTTGTTGCGGGATCTGCTGCTTTTTCCTCGAGAGAGAAACAAACGGATACGCCATCCAGGCCTTCTGCTGGTCCGCGGGTTGTTTATTTGAATTACCGTTATTCTTCGTAATAATCATTACAGAATGTTTAAAGTAAACCGAATTAGATACCGTTTTCAGCGTTACAGAATGCTTAAAGTAAACCGAATTAGAAGCCGTTTTCAGCAGGAAAGGGAAGAAACTGTTGTTACGCAGGCCATCCTGACTCATCACACAGCCATACGCAGGGAACAAACCTGGCGAAAACCAGTTCTTATCCAGCCCATTAACCCAATTTACTGAACACGAGGAGAAAAAATCTTTAGCTCTCTATTGTGAGTTTTTCCGTCACGAATCATCAAAAATAGCATCCAAAAAGCCGTTCTTTGTCTTAAACATGATACTCAATAAAGAAATCCACCTAAAGTATCCAGATAAAACAAATAAGAACAACGTTTTTAAAGCTCATGATTGTAAACTAATTGTACAAATCATCATCATCAGCCCCACCAGCTGCAGACGCAAATGGGTCAGATCCGGCTGCCCCAGCGCCAGTTTCTGACCGTTCAGAGAAGCGGAACTCACTGCCAAACCCTCTTGACTGCTGCAAAGTCTGCGCAAAAGCTTGATATTTCCGAATGTCAGCATCACTTACACTCCTGCGAGCATACTTCATCGACTCTTCAAAATGAGCAGGTTTGATCTCTGCTACTTCATCAGCATCAGCTTCATCTTCCTCCATTGCTTCAGGATTTTCACTTCTCCTTCTTTCTCTTTCGATGTCCTGCATGACAATCAGTGAATTAGTTTCCCTTGGACCTGAACATGCTCGGTGTATTGTGAATGAATGACGTGAAATGGAATGGTGATGTCTAGAGACTGGGTACCCTGCTGGTTAGTTGTAGAGACATTCCTTCACCACAGGCCTTAGGGACATGGGGATGTGCAGCATTGTGGAAACTACCATTTATATTATTATGTGATGACCACAGCAATTTATAAAGACAACACAATTTGAGTTATTTAATATGATTAAATCAATAGTGGATTTTGAAATATAATTCACTTCATAAACAATCTGGCTAGGTACTAGAGAGAATACAAATGCATGACAGTTAACTGATAGGTAAGGTAATCAAAGTCTTCATCTGATTTTAAAAAGTGAATGCCAATGTATACAAAACACAGCCAAGGTGACCGTGAAATTTCTCCAAAAGAACAATGGCTGAAATATGCATGATAGGAAGTGCAGGCTTTTGAGTTTCTGCAAGATAGGCAATGCATGTCATGCAAGCTTGTCACAATTTTCAGTTTTCCATCAAGCTATAAATGTGTATATAACCTCTTGATGCAAGTACGCAACAGAGTGACTAATTGAGAGGGGATGAAAATAAACATGTGAAATACATGTGCAAATCATATACAGTATTCGAGAGAGAAACTGACCTTTTCGATGTTTTCTCTAATCGCATACTTACAAGCACGCTGGCAAATTTCTGTAATATCTGCACCACTAAACCCATGAGTGTACTTGGCAAGAGCTCCCAGGTCAACATCTTTAGATACTGGGGACTTCCTCAGGCAAGCTTTGTATATTTGGTGACGAGAGGCCTCATCAGGTAGTGGAATATAAATTAACTGGTCTAGACGGCCTGGCCTAAGTAATGCTGGATCTATAATGTCAGGCCTGTTAGTTGCTCCAATAATAAATACAGTTTTCTTAGCGGTCATGCCATCCATCTCTGTAAGGAGTTGATTCAGAACCCTGTCAGCAGCACCACCTGCATCACCAACACTGCTCCCTCTCTGCAACAGAAAATAAATAGTAATTATCTGAGACAGAACAAGCAGGAAAAGGAAGGAAAAAACAAGCAACCTGCAAAGATGTATTACCAACCTGAGTTGCAATTGAGTCAAGCTCATCAAAAAAGAGGACACATGGGGCAGATTGACGAGCCTTGTCAAAGATTTCCCGTACATTTGCTTCACTCTCACCAAACCACATGGTAAGCAGTTCAGGACCCTTAACACTGATGAAGTTTGCTTGGCATTCATTAGCAATTGCCTTAGCCAACAAGGTCTTGCCACAACCAGGAGGTCCATAGAACAAGACTCCCTTAGAGGGAGACATTCCAAACTTCTCAAACTTCTCAGGATGCTCAACTGGATATTGAACAGTCTGTACATATGGAACACAAGAATAGAAAGGTTAGTCAGCAAATCTGATGCTTTCAGGGAAAAAAAGAGAGGCAAATTGCAACAAATAACTACCTCTTGCAGCTCCCTCTTGACATTCTCAAGCCCACCAACATCATCCCAGGTAACATTGGGCACTTCAACCACCTGTATATTAAGGTTATCACATTAAGCTGAAAAATATACGAGGTTTAAAAGAATCCCAACTTTCATCCAAGTTCCTGTTTTCATGTACTAAGTGCAAAGGGTGGGGGATCCAGAAGCATGTTACTCACAGTTTCACGAAGTGCAGATGGATTGCTGGTTCCAAGAGCAGTCTTAAAATGCTCATTTGTAACCGCCATAGAGTTGAGTACCTCAGCATCTATAGATTCATCTTCTAGATCAATGATGTCCATTTTTTCACGTATGCACTGTAGGGCAGATTCAGTGCAAAGGGCAGCCAGATCAGCACCAACATACCCATGAGTATCTTTAGCAATTCTTTCCAAATCAACCTGCAAGATATGAACGATCTCACACATTAAAAGATTTTCAGAAATGAATGAAGAATCAAAATCTAGGGGGAAAAGGAAAAGAAAATGAAGATGGTCAGAAGGATGATCATTAAAGATTGATTACATCTTCAGCTAGCTTCATGTTCTTTGTATGAATTCGGAGGACCTCCAAACGTCCAACTTCATCAGGAACACCGATGTCAATTTCCCTGTCAAATCGCCCAAACCTCCTAAGAGCTGGATCAATACTATTGGGCCGATTAGTAGCCCCAATAACAATCACATGAGCACGGGATTTCAACCCATCCATTAATGTCAAGAGCTGAGAAACAATGCGCCTTTCAACTTCTCCATGAGTCTTTTCTCGCTTAGGAGCAATTGAGTCGATCTCATCAATAAAAATGATGGACGGTGCATTCTTCTCTGCTTCTTCAAAAGCCTTCCTCAAATTGCTCTCACTTTCACCAGCTAGTTTTGACATAATCTCTGGGCCATTGATACAGAAGAAAAATGCACCTGTCTCATTTGCCACTGCTCTGGCTATCAGAGTCTTTCCTGACCCAGGCGGTCCATACAGCAATATACCTTTTGGTGGTTTCACACCAATGGACTTGAATAGCTGGGGGTGTCTCAGAGGAAGTTCTACTAGTTCTCTGATCTGAGCCATTTGCTTTCGCACTCCACCCACATCATCATACCCCACCTCATCAAGTTTATCTTCATCTTCCCTTTTTACAGGCTCCCCTCACAGAATATCTCTGTGTCTGGAGCAACAACACAGTACTCAGGTGGGTCTGTGTCGATCACCTTGAATTCAACACTCCTCATCCCTCCTCTAACAAGGAAAAGATCCCCTTTCCTTACAGGACGATATGCCTCTAGGAAATATGCTGCAAAACATCCAGGAAATGAGAATTACATTTTGAAATTAGAAAGCACAGAACGGTATGTTTCGTATGCAAAACAGACTTAATAAGTGAATCAGAATACCTTCAAATTACATTACTGCTTATGAAACACCAACATAGCCAATAGGATCATTTCATGCAAAACAAATACCATGATAAAAATATTACAACTCTTGAATAGAAAGAAAAACTATCCAGCACTAGAAACACAAACCACAACAGGCATTATATATGTCAAGTATTTGAGTCAGCATAGAATAAAGCATAAGTATTTGGCTGTATTTTACAAAATCATTGCTAGAATAAAAACAATATATAGTGAAGGATTCAAGAATGCCGTAAAATTATTTTGCCAAAATGTAAAATTCAAGAACAGCAAAGGCCAGATGCAGGAGATTGTTAAACACCATGATCAATCCATGAGATTGGATAAGAATCAAATGAGCTTTTAGAAGTTTTTTTTCTCTTCCTTTCAATGTTGGTTGTTAATCTGCAAACTTATACCTACGTTTCTTGAGAGCTCCTGAGAGGAGGAACAGTATGGAACTAAACTTTGACATTAATTCAAGCTTAAACTGAGCAACATTCAAACTTTAACCAAGCTTGAATTGATTTCAGCTTCATCCAAGGTTATCAAGTGGATTGAGAAAGGTTAGTGTTTGAAACACTTCAAAACTAAGCTCAAATAAACATTGATGAAATAACTAATCATCCGCACTCAAATTTCAGGTTCAAATATAACTTCAAGTCAAGCCTGATCAGACCTAGGCTAAATCAAGCTTGGTTCAATGACATCCCTGGCCTAACTGCAACTATTCTATGCTCGAACTGACATGCTTGGCCCAAGTCAGACCAAAGAGCTTTATAGAACTTGGGTTAGCTCAAATATCATAAGCAAGCTAAAACTGGGCCTAAACTTGTCTCTAAATTAACATCTATGCTATATGCATGATAAACTACATATTATCAAAACTAAATTAATCACCTAAGAAAAACTACAATACCAATCCATTTGAACTTTAGTGAGACATAATATTAGGGGCCAACCTCAGCAGAACTCAAAAAATATAGACCCAACTTGTTCTGTATCATATATGATCAAAGCTAATTCACTGGGTCCATAAAAACCAGAGGGGCCAGGCCAAAGGCATGATATTAAGGGCCAATTCAGCATAACAGAGAAGTATAAATATCCAAAATGCTATATACATAGACTGCCTAGAGAAAGACGAGAGCTAGCCTAGCCCAAAGAGTTGTGAATATTTAATTAGTATAAAATGGGAAGGTTGAGGGCATGAACGGTGGAGATCTCTCGGTAGCAACAGTTTGCAGGAGTTATGAAGAACAGGTGGTACTTTTAACAGTTAAAATATTGAAGTTTCCAGTTTGCCGCACAACTCTACTGAGCAAATGAATCGATTATGTAGGTAGCCAACCAAAAGCCAAGCAGCAGCCCAAGGTTGGTATGTATTAGATATTTTGAGGTGAAATTTGCAGGCAACCAAGTGTCCTATTAGCCCTGCTACTCAACCATATGAAAGGGTACAACACATGAAAGCAAAGACGACAGCATCATGGAAAAAGAAACATGTGGTCCAGAATGTTGGATGGAGCCGCACACCGAGTTTCCATGACCATGCATGTCTACATGGATACATCAGATCAATCTATGGAAGCAAATATTAGTGACTTGATACCCACCCACTTACCATGAGCACCACTGCGCACTGGTTATTGAATCAAAGTAAATATCATCTACAAATATTCCATTCAAAATTTGATACCTCAAAAGACCTACACAAACAAGGCATATTACATCATTTTAGTTCAAAAAAGAAGACAAGATGATCACAGGTTTAACAAGTACACATGTTAAACATGAGAGGTTCGAGTAGCTCCTTTTCTCTAGATCTCCTAGGAAAATGCTTAGGTCAGTCACAAATTGAAGGTAACAAATGCAGATGCTCTAAGTGAGAGAGCACCAAACAAGCTCTACAAAGGGAAAAAAATATGCTAGCACTCAAATAAGGTAATGGTAAAATGGTTCTCCATTAAAGTGCAAGCCAACTCATCAAAATGAATGCCTCTCCAACCATAGGAGCTCATATAAATTAAGTATAGGGTCATGAACATGCAATCAAGGGAGAATAATTTGACCCAAGAAAAAAGAGAGTTATCAAGAGCTTCTTGCTGATACAGTGCCTTGGATGAAACTAAATTTTTGAGAGTCAACAAATTAAGGTATTTTTGGTGCCTATTTACATTAATTTCTTCAGGTCACCATGGTCCACGCTGCAAGTAGTGACACCCAATTTTTTTATTAAAAAAAAACCTTAAAAGAAAGTTGGTTGGTTAAAAATAATTGAGTCATTGCTCAAACATGCAGGGCACATCTTTGGCAGCTGAAACCATGTTTGGGTGCTGCGTGTCATTTGATCATGAAACCAAGTTTGGTGTCCTTTCAAATTTTTTCTCTGTTTATTAGTGAAAAATATGAGAGGAACTGTCTTGCTCGTAGAGGGGAAAAACTGAGGGAGATGTATGACAATTTCAAATAGAATTATGTTGGTATAATCACCTAACATGCAGCAGAAACAAGTTGATTTTCTTCCTTTGCTCGGTCCTATTCATTTTATCTAGGTTCAGGATTGGTTGAGAAAATTCATCTTGCAAACTGAAGACTCCCCATGTCAAAATTTTTACCATGAAAACTTGATGGAAAAAAGTTTAAATACAGAGGTTTAATTTATGACTTTACATGCAAGCATACAAGTTTTAGTATAATTAGAAATAAATGAATGTGACGAGATGGATGTGTAATAATATGAGAAATGATAAAATAACAAATAAAATTATTTATAAAATGGTAGAGGTAGTGCCAATTAAAGATAAATTGAAAGAAGGACAACTTAAATAGTTTGCACATTTGTAACGTAGTCCTAGAAATGCACTAATATGAAGGAGTGATTTAGTAGGAATAAAAGATGAAGGCAAAACAAAAATTATATGAGAGAAAGTAAAAAAGAAAGATATAATATCTTTGCATCTAACAAAAATGTATCTAAACCAAACATAATGAAGAAAAATGATTCACATAGCCGATCCCAACTCATTTTGGAATAGACTTTACTACCGTTCTTGTTGTACATGCAAACACACAAAAATCCAACTCAAATCTTTGTGGACCTATTCGCATAAGTGAACTCAAAGCAATAGGTCCCAGTTTCCCTACTGGTGTAGCTAAATGGATATTGGATGGTTTGACTAACCAAACATACCAAAGTACTAATTTATCATCAAGGTGCAGACATGCACATATTGTACTAGGTCAACATCACTAAGTACAGGTCAGCATGACACAAATATTCTTTTATAGGAAATTTAAAATATTAAATAGTTTTTTCTTATTTCAGCACAATGTGGCATGTGCATGAGCATAATGCGGTACATGTGCCAGTGCAAAACAGCATGACACTGCACATGCCATCTCAGCTGGTGGATTTTTTAATTAAATCCTTGATATGTGATAACAGACAAACTTAACTAACTGCCCATAGTTTAATTATTGAGCAAACCTTCACCTGCTATGTTAAACTTGACACCAACTCAATAGAAGTGCCAAACATTGAGATCCAACAAAAATATATTTATATGGTGATCATTCTAAGTCTCAAGGATTGAAATGACAACCTATAAAGTGCAATCATGCCAAACCACTCAAGAAACTTGAAGTTTGAAGCATTTAAACTGGCTTTTTTTTTTGGGGGGGGGGGGGGGGGGGGGGCATATGAAATTAAGCAAATGGACCCACATACAAAGAATACTTAAAGTGGCATAAAAGATAATTTACATGAATATACATCATAAAGCACCACATCAAACATCAACAATTTGTTAATATATGGTTCTGATTTACAGCTCTAATTTCAAAAAATATGATAATGAAAGAAGACAGATTAAATAGGCACTTAACAAAACCAAAATTCATAGAAAAATTACTAAATGACAAAGCATCAAGAAGAAAATAAAAATTACGGCATACAACAACCACCTTCAATCAGCTAATGTCAGATTATTATCAGCAAAGTAATTTTGCAAACAAAATAATTTCTAATTTACTGGAAAATAACATGAATTGATCAACAGTAGTAAGATCCTTAGTTCCAGCCATCACAGCACACAAGCAGTTACCAAACAAAATCAAACCAAATATTTCCAGGATGTTTCAACCCACCTATAAAGAATGAACAGCTCAAAACTCAAAATATGACATTTCTACATAAGAATTTCTTAAAACTACAATAGTGTGTGCAAGAATATAATTAGCATCTCAAAACAAAGATGAGAAAAGGCTGATCAACAATCTACAATTCTACTGATTGAAGATCCATGAATTCACCATGTTGATCATTTAGGATTGGAGCAACAGGCACTGGAACTAGTTTGCACTGAGACATCCTTAAAACAGCAAAAAACTCAGTCATTGAAAATAAGCTTCATGTACTTTTGACAACTAATATTGAGATTAGACACTACATTGATATAATCCTTGACAAATTTTGAATCCAATTCTATTTGACATCTATCTTGTGATTGAGGTCATCAAGACCATTGATTAAGATAAACTAATGCAACTATCTATGTAATGGACTGATAACGAAGAAATCATCTGTGGTACTTCATCATCAAATTATGAAAATTCAACAATGGCTTGGGCATGTAGAAATCATACAAAAGCTCTCAGAAGATCACAGGGACAAAGTTCAACATAGGGGAAACAATTGATGTATTAGAGTTTTCATTTAATAATGTTTAGGACTTCAAAATTACTGTTCACATGAATGGTAATCGAGGCTTGTTCAGATACATTCATTGCTTCTAATTTATGTCCAAATTAAAGGGTCTTGACATGAGTCTAATGGTGAACCAGCTAGTCAATTAAAATCAATGGTTTAGTTAGTTGTATATTTTAGGTTATTCCCATATGTCCTAATTGTAGTTGAAATACTGGTTGGTTAGGTTTATTAAAAGGAATAAGCATTCTACTCTAGGTTGATTTTGAGTATTGTACATGAATTACATTGGAAAAATAAGATGTTAAATATTAATGGGACAGAAGGGCATCCCACGTGTTGGTACAACACACCATTCCGAGTTTCCATACAGGACAAATCAAGTAAAAGACCGGTTTCCACAGAACATTCACTGCCAGGATGCAAGGCATCCCATTCTATAGGAAACTTGGAAACTACCAATCTCCCTTGCCGCCCCCCCCCCCCCCCCCCCCCCAAAGTTTTGTTTTTCAGATTTGAGTCTAGGTCCAGATCTGCTTCTCCTGTTGATATTCTCTCAACAACAAATTAGTGATTGGATTGAAGCTGATTGCTTTCAATCTTTTCAGCAATCAATACACAACAGCTGAGTTTGTTTCTGTTCTTAATATTTTCTAAAGAACCATTTATGTGGAAATTTATTTTCCTCCATATCTATGAAAAATAATTTAGTTTTATCTCAAACACTGTCACCGAAGTTCTAAATTGGTTCTAACTAAGGCCAAAACATTTTGGCTTTGGTTTTAAAGTTCTGGAAAAAAATTTGAATCTGTGATTTTTGATAAACATAGCACTGAACTCGAATGACTTATACAAACACTAAAATAACTTCATAACATGAGGGTTATGTCACATCCCAACTAAAAAAAATACAATTGGGCAAACAGAACATAAGGTCATAATATTTTTAGCACAGCATTTTCAAAGTGATATAAGTGCACTTGAAAATGATGCACATAGTAGCTCCCATGCTAGTTTTCTCTGCAAAACATTAACCATTCAATGATGCGCACCCTACACAATCACCTTGAACATTACACAAGAAACTAGCGAGTATTTAGTTCAAAATTAAGCACTACTTAGTAAATTGAGATAGAAATTGTGTCACAGAACATGTAAAGAAGATATAAACAATAACAAGAACAACAATATCAAAGGGATTTACAAGAACGATAAATCATGCACCTACACACCAGACATGAATCTACACAATATATCTCGCAAAAATATAGCAAGAAAAGAGAATACTCACGCTTCAGATATGCATCAAATAAGTTCCCAGTAACTCCTTCAATGGTATCATCAATTGGCAATATATGCACACGCTTCCCATACTTAACGTCCTGGCATTGATGGACAGAAACTACATCGCCAAGCCTAACTCTAAGATTTGACCGAACAACTTATTCATCCTAATCTTGGGCTTCTCACATGTATCATCACGAGTGCAATGCAAATAGTGTCCCTCCGTTTCTTCCCCTATAATATTTAATATAGAACATAAGTTAACAATCCACCTCACAATGCAATGTATAAATCAAAACCGTAAATTGATCTCGGTACAGAATTAAAGAATAAGTGTTGTTTGTCTATAACAAAGCTAGACTCTGTAAATCCACTACGAAAGCATGGGTAAAACCCTCTTTTTCCAAAACCTTTCAGACTTAGATGGAGTCCAATTCCTTCGAAAAGAAAAGAAGTGAAGTTTGACACCCCACAAATAAAATATATATAAAAAAACTTTCAATTGCCCTAAAAAACCCAAGCATTCCTAATCTCCCACTTCTCAATCCCCATAAAAAAAACAAATTACCCTAACAATTAGAAAAAAATCATTATGAGAGATAGATCGTCACCTTCAAGAGGATGGTATCTCCACGGAACAGCTGCAACTTCTCCATCGTCTCCGGATTCATCGACACTACCGAATTGTCATCGTCGATCGCCTCGTCGACGATCAATCGGTTCGGCGCTTTCTTCCGCTCGAGAATAGCCGTGCTAAAATCCTTCTTCGCTCCTTTACTGCATCAAATTAAACCCCCCATAAATCAAAACCCTAGTATTCAGATAAAAATCTAGTAAAATCCATGGAAAGTAATGAAATTTACGAATCCGAAGAGGAGGCCTCTCCCTTGCTTGCCATCTGAGCTCAATTAGAGACCCAGAATCCCAAAGAGAAGTCCACGATGAAGGACGAAAAATAAGAATCCAGAGGCGCTAGAGAAGACGTGTATTTATAGCTTCAAGAGAGAGGCGCGACCCTCGCCGCATGGACGACCTCCGATGTGAAGTTTATTTTTGAGTCAAGGCCGCATAAAATTTGTAGAGAAGATCCACCGTTTATTGTTTCCATGTCCATCAGCACCGTCGGCGAGGTACGACTTCCTGAGTTGCCATTTTTTTTTAGCTTTGCTATATTTAGTTTGTGGTTAAGAAAATTATTTTTAAAATATAAATTATATTTAAATTTTAAATTATATTTTATTAATATTTAATATTTAAAATATATTTAATAATATTTTAAAAATTATTTTTAAAATTTAAAATAATAAAATTTAAATTTGATAAATTTTTAATATTAAAAGAAATAAATTTAAAAACATTTGAATGAATGAAGAAATGTTCTTTTAGATTCATTCAAATTTTAGGATAGTTTCAAAAAAGTATTTTTGATAACGATTAATTAAAAGTATTTTTAATGTTATGGATTAATTTTTTTATTTTAAAAATAAAAATTTTAATCAAAATCGATTGCATAAGCCCTTTGTTTTTCCGATGATATTAGACGGAGCTTCGTTGTGATTTCCGAAAGGATTTCGGTCATTAGATACTTCTGTTAGATTAGGAGGAACACCAACTTTCATTACCACCATCAGATGAATATGAACAGATTATCGCCGTCCGTTTCCCCATCTTAGGTCCTATCGAAGAGAAAACTAGGTCAGGTTTTAGAAAACATCTTTTATTTTTATTTCTATTTTTATTTTTTAAAATAATTTTAAATTTTATTTTTGAGTTTTAAAAATTATATTTGATAAGTAAAAAAATAAATAAAAATAAATGGCTGTTCGTTTTCAAGTTATCTAGTTCTCATTTTTTTCCTTTATTGAGAATGATTAAAATTTCTTTAAATTATTTTTATTTTTTATTATTTTAAGGTTATGTTTTCTAAAATATTATTTTCCTTTTCAATAAATTAATCTACTTTTTTAAGAATTTATTATTCTAAAAAATAAATAAAAAATATTTTAAAAAATTCTTTCTTTTAATATATTCTTAAATATTTCTCGATCGCTAATGTGGATAACTTTTTCTGCAATTAATGCATACGAAGATCCATTTACTTGCAATATATTATAACATTGTAATAAATATTATTTTAGTATAAAAGATGTGCAATAAAAGAAAGGATAAAGAAGTGAAATGGGAAGCCTAAGTCTATCATACAAGTAAGAAACGTCACTGAATAATTTTAATTAAAGAAAGACAAAAATGTGTTAAACTCAAGAGGTCCCTCTTAATTGTTAGCCTTATAGAGATAGGACTATATAAACACATTGCCTTGACAATTTGGTTGAAGTGGATACAAAAAAAAAAAATTGATAGATTATTCCCAAAGGCACGATGTGAATTATATCTAGGGTACACAAAATTCTTGATATTGCCTTTCTTTGTAAAGTTGCTCTACTTGAATGTTTGTAATCAATGGAGTTATATATCATTTAGTATGTTGCTTGAATTGTTAAAGAAGTTTTTTCTAGAGACACTTTCAAAATTTTATTATGAGGTAGAAAACATATTGTGAGATTTAAGACTAATATGATTGTGTATTATTTCAAAAGGAATTTAAAGAGAAAGAGTATTGTCTAATATGTGGCACTTCTAGATGGAAAATCAATAATGGTAAGTAAAGAAAAATGCCTCACAAAATTTTGTACTATTTTCTATTAAAATAGAGGCTTTAGAAATTGTTTACATTAAATAAATAGCTATGGATGTAAGATGGTATAAAGAAAAAATATGTAGGTAATGATAACATGTTATTGCAAACCCTAGAAAGAATTTAACAAGGAGTATGAGTGATCTACTCAGGACCCTCACAATGTCAAGCTTGGCCTAGTAATTAATAATTTTAATCTATTTGATAATATAAATAACCCTTATATAGTATGTGGCTAGTAATAATTACACCATGGAGGAGCTATTTTTCATAATGTCTTTATTCATTCTCAAACCTCAAGCAACAAGAAATGACATCGATTTCTATATGCGTTGATAAATAAGTTCGAAGAGCTATGAAAGGATAGCATGCAAATATATAATGTCTATGCAGAATAAAAATTTTCATAAATGTTGACGCCAAGTCATCTTCTTTCAACGCCAGAGACGGAGGACCTTCTCTCCGAAGAGCTCCTGCAAGAAAGTTTTCGGAGACCGAATGCTCCGGTGGGGACCCTTCGACGCTAAGTAAGTTACTTGGGAACAGACAGAAAAACTAGCAGAAGAATAGCTAGAGAACTTGAGTTTCAGGATCCCTTCCTCGTTGTAAGTGTGGGCATTTTATACCTATTTGAGGGTCTCTTTTTCGCTTCCAGAAGGTTGATGATTTCGAGGTGTCATTGTCCGGTAGTGGACGGGTGGCTAGGCTGATAGTGACAGGTCGCAACAACACTGAGCATGTCAGAGGTGTCTTGCCCCGCCGGCCACCTGCCATGCACACGCTACAGGTGCCAGGTGGGCCTGGTCATGTTAGGCGTGCGCCGCTACGGAACATGGCCACGCGCTGTTGCAGGAAGTAGTGGGCCACATGGCTACCACAGGCAGTTGATGGACCACGTGGGTGTGTCAGGGGGCTCGAGGTAGCGGGACATAAGGTCCAAGGCCGATGGGATGCTGGGTCCGAGGTCGAGGCCAAGGGGACGCTGGATCTGAGGTCGAGCCCGAGGGGACGCTCGGTCTGAGGTCGAAGCCGAGGGGATGCCCGGTCCGGGTCCGAGGGGACGCCGGGTCCGAGGCCGAAGCCGAGGGGGCCTCAAGTGCATCAGTGCCGATGGTATATCGGTCTTGAGGTACCGAGCTGGCCCCGGGCTTTTTGGAGCCGGTGGTACACCGGTCTTCGGTACCGATGGTACATCGGTCTTGAAGTGCCGAGCTGGCCTCGGGCTTTTTGGAACCGTGGTACACCGGTCTTCGGTGCCGATGGTACATCAGTCTTGAGGTGTCGAGCTAGCCTCGGGCTTTTTGGAGTCGATGGTACACCGGTCTTCGATGCCGATGGTACATCGATCTTGAGGTGCCAAGCTAGCCACGGGCTTTTTGGAGCCGGTGGTACACCTGGCCTCGGGTTTTCGCTGAAAAGACGGGTTACTCGAACACACTCTTATTAATATATAATACGGGACTGGAGCCCGAAAGAATGTTGACACACAACTCAACATAGAGAAGGGGTACATTACTAATAATACCGACGGAGGTTGTCAGCATTCCATGTCCGTGGGAGCGACTTTCCATCTAGTCCTTTGATTCTGTACGCTCCATGATGGAGGACTTCGGTGACTCGATAGGTCCCTCCCAATTTGGCGACAACTTGCCTCTTTCTGTCGGCTTAGAAACTTTAGCCCGCCTGAGGACAAGGTCCCTCGGTACAAAGGTCCTGGGGCGGACGCGTGCGTTGTAGTACCTGACCGTTCACTGCCGGTAGGCGGCCATCCGGAGTCGCTCTCGGTCCCGCATCTCCTCCACAAGGTCAAGTTTGGCCCACAGCTGGGTTGAGTTGTCCTCCTCACTGTACGACTCCGTTCGCGGGCTTGGGGTGCCTATCTCCACTGGAATGATAGCCTCGGACCCGAAGACGAGGCTGAAGGGCATCTCTCCGGTGGGAGCCCGCGGCGTGGTATGGTAGGCCCACAGTACATTGGGGAGCTCCTCCACCCACCTTCCTTTGAAGTCGTCCAGCCATGCTCTAAGTCCTTGAAGGATAATGCGGTTGGCCACCTCGGCACCGTTGGTCTGAGGGTGCCCGACTGAGGTGAACCGCTAGTGAATGCTGAGCTTGGTGCAGAATCCTCTGAAGGCCGCGTTGTTGAACTGCCGGCTGTTGTCGATGATGAAAGTATGCAGCAGCCCGAACCGGCAGATTATGGACTTCCAGAAGAAGGATCTCACCTTGCCCTCGGTGATCTTGGCCAATGCCTTGGCCTCGATCCACTTGGTGAAGTGATCGATGGCTATCAATAGGAATTTGTACTGACCGGAAGCCGGGGGGGAATGGTCCCAGGATGTCCATCCCCTACTAAATGAAGGGCCAAGGGGCCGCCAGGGAGCTCAGCTGAGAAGTTGGCTGCCGCTGGATGCTAGCATGGCGCTGGCAACTATCACATTTCCGAACGAGCTCGACGGCATCCTCCCTCATTGTTAGCCAGTAGTAGCCTTGTCGCAGGGCTTTGTACGCCAGAACTCTACCCCCAAGATGACTCCTGCATATGCCTTCATAGATTTTCTGCAGGATGTAATCAGCGTCCATCACTAAAAACTTATGGGCCCATCTCTTGAGCAGCCTGGCCTCAGTTGCATCTTTAGGGAGGGCACCATCGGTAAGATACTGGATGTAAGCATCCATCCAAGAGGGTTCCTGCTCGACCGGCAGGGCTTCTTCTATGGCTTCAATGCTTGGGACCTGTAGGTACTCCACGTACATCCTTCCCAAGGTCCCATCGGCCGAGGTGGCCAAGCGTGATAGCGCGTCGGCCCTGGCATTCTCCTTCCGAATAATGTAGTTGACGCGAAAGTAAGCAAACTGGGAGGCCTGGGACTGCACCTTGCTTAGGTAATGGGACATGACCGAATCTCTGGCTTCATACTCCCCAGCGACTTGCCCAAAGATAAGCTGAGAGTCTATGAAGCTCCTCAGACGCCCCGCCCCAAGCTCCTCGGCTAGCCTCATCCCTGCTAGCAGGGCTTCATACTCCGCCTGGTTGTTGGTGGCTAGAAAAAGAAATCGAAGAGCGTACTCAACTACCTCCCCCTCAGGGCTCGCCAGAATGAGACCAGCTCCACTCCCCTGGGAGTTCGATGCATCGTCAACATGGAGGATCCAGTCCTCCTCTCCAACCCCCTCGGCCAAGGGGGACTCCACATGTGGTCCTTCTGGACGCTCCTCGGTCTAGGTGCACTCGACCAGAAAATCGGCTAACACCTGGGACTACATTATAGATCTCGGCCGGATGGACAAGTCGAACTCTCCCAGCTTGATGGCCCACTTCGCAAGCCGACCGGAGGTGTCAGGACGGGATAAGATAGTCCGGAGAGGCTGGTCCGTGAGCACCACTATTAGATGAGCTTGGAAGTAAGGTCGGAAGCGCTGAGCGGAGATGATCAGGGCAAAGGTGATCTTCTCGGTCTTGGAGTATGGTCTCAGCATCGTAAAGTACTTTGCTGTGTAGTAGACAGGCTTCAGCATCCCGTCGGCATCCATGCGAACAAGCACGGAGCTAACGGCCTCGATGGAGGTTGCCAGATACAGAAAGAGCTCCTCCCCGCCCCTCGGCTTGGACAGCAACGATGGAGTAGATAAAAACTTCTTTAACTCTTCGAAGGCTTCCTGGTACTCCTTCATCCACTCGAAACCATTGACCTTGTACAACGCCTTGAAGAAAGGCAGACACCTTTCTGCCGACTTGGACAAGAAGCGACTCAAGGCTACCACCCTTCCGGTCAGGCGCTGCACCTCCTTCTTGTTAGCAGGGGGCCTCATATCCAGTATAGCACGGATCTTGTTGGGGTTTGCCTCGATCCCCCTCTGTGTTATCATGAAGCCCAAAAATTTTCCTGCTGTAACCTCAAAGGCACACTTGCGGGGGTTCAGCCTCATATGATACTGGCGGAGATTGCTGAAGGTCTCTGCAAGGTCGGCGACGTGGTCGGTTGCATGGATACTCTTGGTCAGCATATCATCCACGTACCTCCATATTACGCCCAATCTGGTCCTCAAAGACCTTATTCATTAGCCTCTGATAGGTGGCCCCCGCATTCTTCAATCCAAACGGCATCACCTTGTAGCAATATACCCTTTCTCGGTTACAAATGAGGTTGCCTCTTCATCAGCTGGGTCCATCTTAATCTAATTGTACCCCAAGAAGGCGTTCATGAAGCTGAGGGTCTCATAGCCGGATGTGGTGTCCACCAATTGGTCAATCCAAGGTAGTGGTAAGCTGTCCTTGAGGCACGCCTTGTTGAGGTCGGTGAAGTCCAAACACATCCTCCAGCTCCCACTGGCCTTGCGAACCATCACGACGTTGGCTAGCCAGTTGGGGTAGTGAACCTCCCGAATGTGTCCAGTAGCTACCAGCTTGTGCACCTCCTCGTCAATGGCCTTCTGCTGGTTGGGGGCGAAGCTCCTCTTCTTCTGTCGGATAGGCCAGCACTCTGGCTTGATATTGAGCTGGTGGGTGATTACCTCCTCAGGGATGCCCGGCATGTCGGACACCGACCACGCGAAAATGTCCAAGTTGGCTCGTAGGAAGGCAAGGAGCTGGTCGCGCGCCTCCTCTGGAAGTAGGTCTTCGATCTAGATCGTCCTCATCGGGTCCTTCCCTAGAGAGAAGGTCAGTAAGTGTTCGGCCGGTTCTCCTCTCCTCTTTGAGTCTCGGAGGTCGAGCGCTCCTGGTGCAGGTGCAGGTACCACCCCCTGCGGGCTGGGGGCCATGTTGCAGCAAAGTGGCAATGGGTTCTGCTCCCCTCGCATCTTCCCAACTCCTCCGCTGGTAGGGAATCTCACGAGCAGCCTTTTAGTGGAGATGACAGCATCCAGAAGGTTGAGTCCGGGCCTTCCGAGTATAGCATTATAGGCAAGGGGAACCCGGACTACAAGGAAATTCGTAAAAATTATGCTCTGACACGATGGCATCCCGGCCGTGATGGGGAGGGTGATCTCTCCCTCGACTCTCACAGAGTCTTCGGTAAAACCCATCAAGAGTGTGGTGACAGGCCGAAGTGAGTTGGGAGATAAGTTCATCCGAATAAAGGCATCATAACTCAAAACATCCACCGAGCTCCCACTGTCAACTAAGATTCTTTTTATAGGATGTTTAGCGATCGTCATAGACACGACAATGCTATCATCATTTTTGTTGATCATCCCCTTTAGGTCCCTTTTAGAAAAGGGAATTACAGAATCTAACCCCTCCTCCCCCCTCGGCCTCTTGGACATGTCGCCTGCCCCCCAGGAGATCATCGCCACCGTCTTCTCAGTCGAGGCATTGTCGAACATTGGTGGCGGAGGCGCTGACGGGCCAGGTGCGCCCGGGTTGCTCCTCTAAACGAACTTCCCCAGGTGGCCATGCTGGATGAGGTCCTCTATTGCCTTCTTCAACTAGTGATAGTTGTCAGTGTCGTGGTCGTGGTTCCGATGGAAGCGGCAGTACAGGTTCTTGTTGTGGAGGATCTTTGGGTTCAACGGAGAGGGCACTAGAGGTACGGCTTGCCCTCGATCTCAAGCAAAATGTGAGATATTGGGGTGAGTAAGGAGGTGAACGGACTGTCTCTGGGGGCGAGAGCCTGAGGGTGGTTGTCAGGTCGACAGGGAGGCTCGGGCCTCCTAGGACGTGCCTCAATAGGCTCAGGACGAGTCTGCTTCTTGGTGGAGCTACCGTTAGCCTCGCGCCGAGAGGAATCAGTCTCGTAGGCACGGATGTACTTTTACGCCTAGCTAGGAGTTCAGCGTAGGAGCTGGGCAACTTCTTGTTGAGTGAGTATGCAAAACGGGAGGGGCGGAGCCCTCACTTCAAGGCCAAGATGGCCACCGAATCCTCGAGGTTGTAGACCTCGAGGGAAGCTTCTTTAAATCAAGCGACGTAGTCCCGCAGGGACTCGCCACCTTTCTGCTAGACGGAGAATAAACTATCTGCCACTCTGGGTATCTTCTAGCAGGCGTCAAAATTGGTCCAAGAAGGCCCTCTTCAGCTGGCGGAAAGACTTAATACTCCGCGGCGGCAGGCAGGAGTACCAGGCCCGGGCAGCCTTCCTCAAGGTGGCGGGGAAGGCGATGCAGAGAAGAGAGTCGGTTGCCCTCTGGACCTACATGAGGACCTTGTAACTCTCCAGATGGTCCAGGGGATCAGTGGTCCCATCATACGGGTCCAACTGAGGGAGACAAAACCGGGTCAAAATCGGCTCCTCCATGATACGGCGGGACAACGGTGGCCGGCTATCATAGTCCGCCTCCAGTGGGTTGGTGATCCGACGGCTAAGCTCCTTCAGCCGTTGGTTGTACTCATCCAGCCGGCGCTCGGTCCGGCGAGCTATCCGGCCATCGAAGGACCCTTTCCTCGATGACTCCGAGGATAGGGAAGGGTGGCGGCGATGTTGACGGGGGCGCTCTGCCTCCCTCCCGTGCCACTGCTTGGGAGAAGCACTGTCATGGCGGGAGGGTGACTGGAGCCTCTTAGAGGCTTCCCAGCGGTGAGGTCTAGGCGAAGCGTGGCGGTGGCGGGCTTCTCGGACGGGAGACCTCCCCCGAGAAGAGTGTTGACTGGGTTGAACCACCCCAGAATTGAGAGTGGCTCTGGCCACTGCTGGGCGGCCGCCGGTTGCTGCTGCAGGACTTGGACCGCCGCCACCAATGACTAAACCTGCATGGTGAGAGCGGCGATCCGATCGTCTTGATGCAGCTACGGTCGTGGTGATGGTGGTGCAGGAATGCCGGCCTGGGAAGCAGGAGACCGGTCGCCGGCAAGTCAGCTCCCGAGCGCTGCCCCCTAGCATGGCTGGTGGAGACCTCTTACACACGAGTCATCATCATTTGCTTGAGAACTCAGGGAAGGAGGAGTTGTCGGCGACTGGTTCAAAGTTTTTCTTTATCTCTCCTGCCCCCCTATCTGGTGCGCCAATCTGTTGACATCAAGTCATCTTCCTTCAACACCGGGAGATAGAGGACCTCCTCTCCGAAGAGCTCCTGCAAGAAGTTCCCAGAGACCGGATGCTCCAGTGGGGACCCTCCGACACTCAAGTAAGTCACTTAGGAACAAACAGAAAAACTAGTAGAATGATAGCTAGAGAACTTGAGTTCAGGATCCCTTCTCGTTGTGCGTGTGGGCATTTTATACATGTCTGAGGGTCCCTTTTTTCGCTTCCAGAAGGTTGATGATTTTGAAGTGTCATTGTCTGGTAGTGAACGGGTGGCTAGGCTGACAATGACAGATCACAACCGACACTGAGCATGTCAGAGGTATCTTGCCCTGCCGACCATCTGACAAGCACGGCGCTACAGGTGGCAGGTGGGCCTAATCGTGTCAGGCATGCGCCGCTACGGGACGTGGCCACGCGCTGTTGCAGGGAGTAGTGGGCCACGTGGCTGCCACAGGTAGTTGGTGGACCACGTGGATGTATCAGGGGGCTTGAGGTAGCAGGACATAAGGTCCGAGGCCGAGGGGACGCTGGGTCCGAGGTCGCGGCCGAGGGGATGCTGGATCCGAGGTCGAGGCCAAGGCGGTAAGGGGACGCGCCGGGTCCGAGGGGAGCCGAGGCCGAAGGGACGGGTCCGGGTCCGAGGTCGAGGCCGAGGGGACGCCGGGTCCGAGGCCAAGGCCGAGGGGGCCTCGGAGGCCGAGGACGCCTCGGAAGCCGAGGCGGGAGCTCCGGCAATTACCTCCCGTCAACCCTAACGGCATTAGATCAGCCATATCAATATACATATAGTAGTTCTATGGATTGTAAACGACTTTCTACCATATACTAATTTATTTGGATGAAATATTAAAGGACATAAAGCATGCCTAACCTATAATAAAGAGATATCTTTTTATAAGTTAAGGAGTAAGATATGTTATAGGGTCCATTGTCACTGTTTGTCATCTAATCATAGTTGGCAAAAAAGCAAAAGGTTTGATAGAAAGCACGTTCCATAATTATTTAGGTTCAAAAATACTTGGGGTGTAGTATTAAGACTTAAACTTAGAACCGTTACTAACTAGAAAGATGCTACAATTGGTCCCAATTAGGGCTAAAATTGTGATGGCCTAGGTCAAATTTTCTCTTACCCAAGTTTAATTTGGAAAAGATTTTTGGACTTTTGGATGGTTTAGGCTTAAAAAGTTTTTTCAATAATAGATTGTAGCCTAAACTTTAGTACAACTTAGAACTTGGATAAGCTTAAACCTTTCCTAGCCTATAGTGAGAGCAGGTTGTTATAGTTTTGTTGAAGCAAAGAAAGGGAAATCAAGGTTGTAGAGGCAAAAGGAGGCCCACCAAAGAGGTGGATTACTTTAACATAGGTGTAAAAGAAAGGTAAAGGTGATCTATACTATTAAACGGGGATAAGCTTACCAAATTGACATTAGGGAGATGGAGCAGCACTACAACAAGGTATTGCTAGAGCAAAGTTAAAAGATGTAAACGAAGGAGAGGAAATTAAGGGTGCAAGTAAGGGTGGATGCAAGGAGAAGAGAGGGTGTGGGATGATGATCACCAAGATTTATTTCATTACATGTTAAGCTATGGCTTATTTCATTTTACTCATTTGAAATACTGTAATTTAACTTCATACTATAAATCAAGTCATAAATGAACTCTAAATGAGCTTCAAAAATATATAAGTTGACTTAATAGCCAACTTAGTTACAATCAACTTGTAGTTCTAAAAAATTAGAGCAATTAAATTTAATATCATAGCATAATATAATAATAATATAATATAATATAATTATTAGCTAACAATATAATAAATGTATATGAAAAATATAATAATAAATAATATAATATAAATACTCTAATATAATATTATAATATGTATATCAATATAATACTATTTATTATATTATTTTATTTTATACATTATAATATTACTATATATTGCTATATTAATGTATTGATGAAACATATGAGTAACTACTCTTCTTTGTTTTACCTCAGAACTTCTTATGTACAATGCAAGCAAAAGTTGCTAGTCACTTTGCAGTGAGACCTCAAGATCGTAATATAATATACTATTACATATTATATTTTATTATAATTTTATAAATATTTTATTTAAAAATGATATTATACTTTTTAATAATACATTATAATATAATTATTAAATAATAATAAATAATAAAAATATATAATGTATAATATAGTATATTGATATACTATTTATATTTTATATTAAGTTATAATTTTATAATATCACTCTAATATATATTATACTATTGTAATATTTATTACTAGAATGATGTCATCCTTTCTAATAATATATTATATATAATTATTAGCTTATAATAAAAATTGCATTATAATATATGATATCATTATTTTTCATATATTAATTAATTAAAAATATAATAATTTTTGAGAATACAAATAGCTCTATTAAATATGGTTTTTAACTATAACCTTTCAAAACATTAATTAGTTAACCATATTGTAATGCATAACATGTAATTCAATTACATTACAATCTAAGTTGCACTGTAATCTTACTTGTAGGATTTCAACAAGGCCTCTAATGGAATTGTTGCTGCGAGATCACTTTTCGAGAAGACCGAGTGAGAAAAGGTCTTCACAGACTTTCGAGAGATGATAGCCCTCTCCTTTTAGCCGAAAACCTGCAAGAAAAGTTTCGGACCAATCGTTCCGATGGGGACCCTCTGATACTCAAGTCAGTGATTTTGGAGAACAAGAATTAGGATTCGAGAAGAGATCCCCCTGCTCATTGTGAGTCGGGGCTTTATATACCTGTTTAGGGGTCCCTCTTACCTTTCGCAAATAACAGTAAAATCCAACTTTCCGTTAAGATCGGCTTCGCAAGTGAGTGCACAGCTGCTAAACGCGTACCGTGAATATCGGCAACCGCATACAATATCTGTAACAGCCCGTGATCCTAACAGAATGGGTGAGCGGGCTACGTAGCAGTTTCTAGGGTGTTCCAAATTACCCTGCTCAATGTTCAGAGTTGATTTATGACTGGAACTATAGACCGATAGCATGTGAGGCGAGACCGAGGCCGAAGCGAGGCTCGAAGCCGGAGCCAAAGCCGAGGCTGAGGTCGTGCTGAGCCCGAGGCCGAGGCCGAAGCCGAGGCCGAGGCCGAGGTCAAAGCTGAGCCGAAGCCAAGGCCAAGGCCGAAGCCGAGCCGAAGCCGAAGTCGAGGCCGAGGCCGAAGCCGAGGTCGTGCTGAGCTCGAGGCTGAGGTCGAAGCCAAAACCGAGGCCGAGGCCGAAGCCGAGCTGAAGCCGAGGCCGAAGCCGAGCTGAAATCATTACTTTTGCTTGAAAAATCATGCGAGCTGTTACCGTACCGCCCGAAATGTGATTAGCCATATCAGATGCCCCTCTGCCCCTGAGATGGGTGAGCATGCACTTACCATCGAAAGGGGCGTTTTATCACCTGGTGGCTGATCTTCAAGCGCCATGCGTCAAGGGCCGTTTCTTCTTTAATGATGCATCGGACGCTGCAACGCATCATCTCGTCCGCTCCGGCTTGAGATCGAGAGATATTTCCCTCAAGTGCTGGGCTATGGAAAGGCGGGTACATCATTGTGGTGAGGTCACCGCCGTCTCGTCTTGGCAGTGCCCTTCGCGTTCTGTGCTCCGGGTGGTTGCCGTAGCCAAATCCAATGGCAAGCGAGCACGTGGCCGAAGTGAATCAAATGGGACAATTTGAAAAGACAAGACTATAAAAGGGGATCGTTCTCGATTCGAGCCGCCCTCCACTGCCTTCGCCTTTTTCCACTCCGATATTGCTCGAGCCTATTCATCTTCGACCACCCGAGCTCTTCGTCCCTGATTCTTGGTCCTCAAATCTTTTAGGTTAGTTCTGTTTCCATGGCCTCTTCATCTCTTTCGTGTTCGATTTCTGATTCTGGTGGTTATTCCTCCAACCTTCCACAGTCCTCTTCTTATTTCGCGCCCAGCTGGTCCACCTGCGCGGAGGGTGCGCCAATGGAAGCAGCGAGCCGCCGGGCGACTTCCTGTCGAGAATCGCCCGGCTGCCGAACGGGTCCCCATCCGGCACCGTCCGATCGTCGCCGGCCCGTCATCCCTTATGAGGCAGTCTTTTGAGGGGACTGCCTCTGTCATGACCGCCCAAGAGATAATCAATCTCAGGTCGTGTTACCAAATTCCTACTGACCTCCGCTTATACCGGCCTCTTCCCGAGGATAGGGTAACCTCCTTATCCCGGTAGGGTTGCCCTTTATGAGATCTACTTCAAGGCCGGCCTTCGCCTTCCTATTCACCCTTTTATACTTAACCTTTTGACAGATATTCCTTATCTTTGGCTCAATTGGTTCTGAATTTCATTCGGACTATCATTGGTTCCTAGTATTATGCCACATTCATGGGATAGAGCTAGGATTTCTCTTTTCCATTGTTTCTATACCCTTAGGAAACAATCGAGATGGTGGTCCTTTGCCCCCAGACCCGTTAGAACCCTTAAGTTGTATCTTTCCACTTCTGTCAAAGGGTGGAAAGATAGGTTTTTTACCCAAGTTGAGGGAGTAAGGACCGAGTGGGGAATCCCCGACACTGAGGCAAACAAGGATCCAACAATTCTTCCCAAGAGATCAAGAGACATTCGGACAGTTGATCATTGCCGACGTCCCTCGATGCAACTAGCTGCTAGCCGAGGAGAATCTTCGGCTAGCAGGCCTTATTCCTGGCTATGGTGAGCAACAACTTTTCATCCATTGACTTGTTCTCCTATTTCCCTTTCCTCCCCCTTTTTTATATATATAAGTTCTTTGATCTGTAGGCATGACACCATCGCTTCAAACGATAAGAAAGGCCACCACTAAGAAGAGAAAGGCCCAAGTGGATGGATCCCCTACTGAGAAGAGGGCCAAAATCAAAGTCATTAGAAGAGCCGAGGCCGGTGAGGCCTCAGGAAGAGATGAGGCCAAGGAAAGGGAACGGCCTCGTTCGCCTTCACCAGCACCACCCCCATCTCCCATCGACTTGACCAACACTCCTCTGGAGCAGAGGACCAAAGCACCATCGCCATTGTCTACTTCCTGAGGTGGAGCCAACTGGCTCGGCCGCAGGGCCAGCTCCAAAGTCCTCCCATCCATTGAAGAGGCAGCGGCCGAGGAGCCTCTTCAGGTTGAAGAGTCAGAGGCACCACCGTCATCTGATCCAGCACCAGTGGCTCAAGCATCCGCTGATGCTATGGAGGAAGGCGAGACCGACGCACCTTCCTTCCAATCAATACTGTCGCATCATAGCCGCTGGGCCGAGCGGGTAATGGCTCAGGTCCATGTACCTAAGCTTCAAAGTGTCCTTCAGAACCAAGAGACCTCTATCTTCTTTCAGGAAGCATCTGTGGCTCACCTCTGGGTAAGTGTTCCTCCTTGTCAATTTCAAGGACCTTATTTTCCTCTACTTAACCTGAATAATTTGGGTACAGGCGATAAACTCTTTAGCTGCCATCCAAGGTCTTTTATCCTAGGCTGAGACTACCCTTAGCCAACTCCAGGAAAATGCCAGTTAAGCCGAGGCTAGAGCAAAAAAGGCCGAGGCAGCTATGGAGGCAGCCCAAGCGGAAGTGGCTCGGGCACAAAGGGCTGAGGCCGAAGCCGAGGCCGCCCGATTTAGGAATCTAGCCCGGGCTGAGAGGGCAGAGGAAGCGCTTGAGGTGGCTCAGCGCCAAGCGGCCAATGAGCTTGACAATGCTCAAGTGGTGGTGGAAAAGCAAAAGGCCACTGAGGAGAGGCTGAAGATGGCAGAGGCGGAGGTGTGTCTATTGAAGAACTGGCTACACTCCGCCACTATTGAAATAAAAGTAGCCAAAAAACGAGCAGAGAATGCTAAGGAGATTGCCCGCCGATCCGATACTGAGATAGCCGAGCTGAAGGCGGCAGTGTCCATAGTTGAGCGGAAGGCCGATGAGGCCATAGAGAATTTTAGGAAGTTTGAAGCTTACGATGAGGAGTTGGCCGAGACCACTGCCTCCGCGTATGATGGCGGCTTCCAGGACTGCAAGGAGAAAGTATGAAGACTCTACGGTCTTGAGGGGATCGAGGAGCTGGAGCCAGAAGATGTTCCTAAGGATGATGATCCAGCTCTGGCTGAGCCTTGAGCTCCTTATTTATTTATTTATTTTATTTGTAATGAGGCCCGGCAAGAGCCAGCAATTTTGTAAGTTGTTAACAATTAATGAAGAGCAAACTTTTGAAATCTGAGATCCCGTGTGCTAATTTTAGTACCGAGGTCGGGGCCAAGATCGTAGATCTCCTTTAGGAGCTGACGCTGTAGTTAGGGCATGGCCAATATCTAACATCGTTGCCGAGGCCGAATTCAAGATGCAGAACTCGAAACCAGAACTGTAAGGCTGAAGTTGAGGCCGAGTGTCGACGTAGGGTCAAGCGTAAGTACCGACGCCGAGTCGGCCGTGTACCGATACGGAGTCGAAGCTTTAGTTCTGACACGGAGTTGGGCTTGGGTGCCAACACTGAATCGGGCTTGAGCGCCGACATGGAGTCAGGCTTGGGTGTCATATGGAGTCAGGCTTGTATCGACGCGTCGGGCTTGAGTGCCGACGCGGGTCGGGCTTGAGTGCCGACGGGGTCGGGCTTGAGTGAGAAGCAAAATCGCTCAAAGACACTTTCGTAGTAAGAATAAATGTTATTCTAGCAAATATGCTCAAACTTAAGATATTAATGCACTACTGATACTACCGTCATAGGTTGTCCGCGTTCCAGGTACGAGGAGAGGCTTCCCATCTAGCCCTTTGATCCGGTATGCTCCGATGAAGTGCGTGACTCGATAAGGCCCTTCCCAATTGGAGAGAGTTTCCCCCCGTGGGCTTGGATATTTCGGCTGTCTGAGGACTAAGTCCCCAGGGAGGAATGTTCTGGGACGAACTCGGCATTGTAGTATTTTGCAACCCTCTGTCGGTAGAAGCCATTCTGTCGTGCTCGATCGCGGAGCTCTTCAACGAGGTTGAGATTGACTCTCAACTGGTTAGAGTTGTCCTCTTCATCGTATGATTGTGTCCGAGGACTAGGGATGCAATCTCCACCATGATGACTACCTTCGACCCGAACACAAGGCTGAAAGGAGTTTATTCTGTGGGAGTTCGTGATGTTGTATGATATGCCCACAGTTGTTCGGAGCCTCCACCCATCTTCCTTTAAAATCATCCAAGCGTGTTCTAAGCCTTTGAAGGATTGTCCGATTCATCACTTTCGGCTGCCTTGTTTGTTTGCGGGTGACTGACAGAAGTGAACCTCTGATATATTCCTAGTTCGGCACAGAAGTCTCTGCATGGGACGTTGTTGAACTGGTGCCCGTTATCAGCAACAAGTGTGTGGGGTAGTCTGAACCGATAAATAACAAACTTTCAGAAGAAGTTCCTCACCTTGCTTCGGTAATCTTGGCCAGTGCTTCTGCCTCTACCCACTTGGTGAAGTGGTCGATGGCAACGAGCAAAAACTTTCGCTGGCCAGAGGCTGAAGGGAATGGTTCCAAGATGTCCATTCCCCACTGGACGAAAGGCTATGGGGCCGACAAGGGGCTCAGTTGAGAGGCGAGCAGCCGTTAAATGTTGGCATGTCGCTGGCAGCTGTCACACTTTCAAACCAGTCAGCCATCTTTCGCATGGTGGGCCAGTAGTAGCCTTGGCGAAGGGCCTTATGTGATAGCGCTCTGCCCCCCAAGTGATTCCCGCAAATATCCTCATGGATTTCACGGAGGATGTAATCGGCGTCGGCAGGACCAACATACTTGAGAAGAGGATGAGAGAAGGATCTTCGGTACAGTTGCCCGTCGAACATCAGGAACTTGTGTACTCGCCACTTGAATAATTTGGCTTCGTGGGGTCGGCTGGGAGGGCACCAGCGGTGAAGTATTGAATGTAAACATCCATCTAGGAAGGCTCTTGGCGGACTGGCATGGATTCTTCTACCGTCATGCTTGGGGCTTCCAGATGCTCCACGTAGGTCCTTCCCAAGGTCCCGTCAGCCGAGGTGGCTAACCGGGACAAAGCATCAGCTCTGGCGTTCTCCCTCCGGGGGATGTAGCTGACACTGAAGTGGGTCAAGGGAGAGGATTGTGACTGCACCATACTCAAGTAACGGGACATTGTAGGATCTCGCGCCTCATATTCCCCTTTGATTTGACGGAGACTAGCTGGGAGTCGGTGAAGACTAAGGCATTTCACCCGAGCTCCCGAGCTAGTCTCATCCGTGACAGTAGGGCTTCATACTCAGCCTGGTTGTTGGTGGCTGGAAAGAGGAAAAGGAGGGCGTACTCGGTCACAACTCCGTCTGAATTAGCCAGGATGAGGCCTGCCCCACTCCTTAAGAATTTGACGCCGTCTACGTGAAGGATCCAATCCTCCCCTCTTTCCTCAGTTTCAATGCCCGAAGGGTTTGCATGGACTCCTTCGGCTGCTCTTCTGTCCAAGTGCACTCACCAGGAAGTCTGCTAGGACTGCGACTTCATAGCTGACCTAGGTCAAAATGATAGGTCGAACTCCCCCAGCTTGAGTGCCCACTTCGCCAATTAGCCAGAGGTATCGGGGCGAGAGAGGATTGCCTTGAGTGGTTGATCTGTGACCACCACGATCGGGTGAGCTTGAAATAAGGCCTGAAGCGCTGAGCAGAGACAATCAATGCAAAGATAATCTTCTCAATTTTGGAATATCTAGTCTTCGCGCCGTGAAGCACCTTACTGGTATAGTATACTAGCTTTTGTGTACCATTAGCGTCCAGGCGAACAAGTAGGAGCTGACAGCCTCGGAAGAGGCCGCAGGGTACAGGAGGAGCTCCTCCCATCCCTTGGTTTGGATAATATGGCGGGGTGGATAAGAACTCTTTTAATCCCTCGAAAGCCTTCTAGCACTCCCCGTCCATTCGAAGCCACTGACTTTGCGCAAAGCCTTAAAGAAAGGCAAACATCTCTCTGCAGACTTAGACAAAAAACGGCTTAAGGCCGCCATCCTTCCAGTCAAGCATTGTACATCCTTCTTATTAGACGGAGACCTCATATCCAAGATAGCTCGGATCTTATCGGGGTTCGCTTCGATCCCGCGCTGCGTCACCATGAAACCCAAGAATTTGCCTGCTGTCACCCCAAAGGCGCATTTACGGGGGTTCGGCCTCATCTGGTACCGGCGGAGGTTATCAAAGGTCTTCGTCAGATCGGTAATGTGGTCAATAGTATGAATACTTTTGGTCAACATGTTATCCACGTACACTTCCATGTTGCACCCAATCTGGTCTCCAAAGACTTTATTCATCAGCCTCTGTACGTGGCCCCACATTCTTCAGTCCGAAAGGCATTACCTTATAGCAGTATATCCCCTTTTCAGTCACAGATGAGGTAGCTTCCTCGTCCACCGGGTCCATCTTGATCTGGTTGTAGCCGAAGAAGGCGTCCATGAAGCTAAGGGTTTGTGACCGGACGTAGCGTCCACCAGCTGGTCAATCCGAGGCAAGGGGTAGCTGTCCTTGGTACATGCTTTGTTAAGGTCGGTGAAATCTATGCACATCCTCTAGCTTTCATTAGCCTTGCGGACCATCACGACATTGGCCAGCCAGTCGGGTAATGGACCTCCCGAATGTGGCCCGCAGCCTCCAGCTTACGGATCTCTTTGTCAATGGCCTTCTGCCGATCTGGGGCAAAGCTTCTCTTCTTCTGTCGAACAGGTCGGCACCCTAATTTGATGTTGAGTTGCTGAGTAATCACCTCCTCAGGGATACCCGGCATATCGGACGATGACCATACAAAAATGTCAGAGTTGGCTCGTAGGAAAGTAAGAAGCTGATCGCGCACCTCCTTTGGAAGTAGAGCTCCAATCTGAATAGTCCTCGTCGAGTCCTCCCCCAATGGGAAGGTCAGCAAGTGCTCGGCAGGCTCCCCCCTCTTCTTCGAGTCTGGGGTCAAGCGGCTCAGGCACTATTGCTGTCACCCCCCTTGTGGACTGGGGGCTAAGTGGTAGCAGAGCGGTAGTGGGCTCTGCTCTCCCCTCATTTCTCCAACCCCTTACCGGTGGAGAACTTTACAAGTAATCTTTTGGTGGAGATAACAGCATCCAATAGGTTCAAACCGGGTCTCCCAAGGATGGCATTGTAAGCCAATGGGACCCGGACTACCAAGAAGTTCATGAGAACCATGCTCTGACACGGTGGAGTCCTGGCTGTGACAGGGAGAGTAATTTCTCCCTCGACCCTTACAGAATCTTCGGTGAAACCCATCAAGGGGGGATGGTGACGGGCAGAAGGGAGATACCAAGCAAATTCATCCGAACAAAAGCATCGTAACTCAAAACATTGACAGAGCTCCCACTATCAACTAAATTCTTCTTACCGGATGCTTTGCGATCATCATAGACACGACGACGCTATCATCATGCTTGTTTACCACCCCTTCTAGATCCCTTTTAAAGAAGGGAATTACATAATCTAATCCCTCCTCATGCTGTCTTTTAGAATTGTTACCTACGCCCTAGGAGATCATGGCCACCGTCTTCTCTGTTGGGGCATTGTCCACGCCGAGCTGAGGAGCAGGAGGTGCTGACGGGCCCGGGGCCGTAGTGTTTCCTCTACGAATGAACTTGCCCAGGTGGCCTTGCTGAACGAGTTCCTCGATAGCTTTCTTCAACAGGCGGCAGTCTTCCGTGTCGTGGCCGTAGTCTCTGTGATATCGGCAATATAGCTCCTTACTGCGGGAGACTCCGGGCCTCATGGGAGGTGGACCGGAGGTAAGGCTCATCCTCAATCTCTAACAGAATGTGGGATATTGGGGCGAGGAGAGGAGTGAAGTGTTCTTTGGGAACTAACGCCTGGGGTCAGTTGTCTGGGTGACGAGGTGGCTCAGACTTTCTAGATCACACCCCAGCGGGTTCCGAAGGTACTGGCTTCTTGCCGGATCCTTTGTCAACCTCCCTTCTGGAGGAGTCTACTTCGTCGGCGCAGATATACTTCTGCGTCTGGCTCAGCAGTTCAACATAATAGCTGGAAGGCTTTTTGTCTAGGGAATAAGCAAACCTAGAAGGACGAAATCCCCGCTTCAGGGCCAGAGTGGCCACGGAGTCCTCAAGATTGTAGACCTTGAGTGCAACCTCCTTGAACCGAGCCACAAAGTCCTTAAGGGTTTCGCCGCTCCTCTGTTGGATGGTGAACAGGCTATCAGCCACCTGAAGGATCTTCCGGCACGCATCAAAGTGGGATAGAAAAGATCGCTCGAGTTGCCTGAAGGAGTTGATACTTCGTGGTGGCAAACAAGAATACCATACCCGGGCGGCCTTCCGAAGTGTAGCCAGGAAGGCGACACAAAGAAGAGAATCTTTCATCCCCTGGACTTGCATGAGGACCTTGTAGCTCTCCAGGTGATCCAGTGGGTTCGACATGCCGTCGTATGGGTCCAGTTGGGGTAGACGGAACTGGGGTGGGACTGGTTCCTCCATGATACGGCGAGAAAGTGAGGGGCGGTGGTCGTAGTCCGTTCCGTGTGGGTTGATGATTCTGCGGCTAAGCTCCTCCAACCACTGATGGTATTCGTCCAACCGTCGCTTGGCCCGGCGAGCGGTCTTCCTGTTGGTGTCTTCCTTTGAGGATTCAGAAGATGAATAGGAGAAGGCTGTCGGTGCATGGAATGCACCTGCTTAGGTTCCTTCTCACCACGTCGCTTAGGAAAGCGATCGGAATGGTGGGAAGGAGACCATCGCCGTTTGGAAGTCTCCCGGCGACGAGACTTTGGGGATGCACGGTGGAAGGCCTCCGGAGGGGTCCTGCCACGATGAGACCGGCTAGCTCTAGGACCCTCCACATGAGGCGGAGAATGTTGGGGTGGCAAAGGCGTGGTGGCAGAGCACTGCTCCTGTAGTCCCCACACCACCTTCATCAGGTCCTGAACCTGCTGGGTCAAGGCATCGAGTCGATCAGCTTGGTTAAGTGCGGCTGTACAAGAGGTGGAACAGGGAGGTCGGTCTCGATTGCTCAGCCCGCGGGAGGCGTCCCCTGGCCTGGCTGGTGGAGGCCTCTTGCGCTCGTGTAACCACCATCTTCTTCCTTGCAGAGGTTGTGGGTCGCAGATGTATGGAAATGAACATCTGCCGCAGCCCCCTTCCTGGCGCGCCAATCTGTTGCTGCCATATCACTTCTCGAGAACACCGAGTGAGAAAAGGTCTTCACAGACTTCCGAGAGATGACAGCTCTCCTTTTAGCCGAAAACCTGCAAGAAAAGTCCCGGACCGATAGTTCCGGTGCGGACCCTCCGATGCTCAAGTCAGCGATTTGGAGAACATGAATTAGGATTCGAGAAGAGATCCCCTGCTCATTGTGAGTCAGGGCTTTATATACCTGTTTAGGGGTCCCTCTTACCTTTCGCATATAATAGTGAAATCTAACTTTCCGTTAAGATCGGCTCCGCAGGTGGGCGCACAGCTGCTAAACGCGTACCGTGAATATCGGCAACCGCATACAGTATCTATAACCGCCCGTGATCCTAACAGAACGGGTGAGCGGGCTACGCGGTAGTTTTCTGGGGTATTCCAAATTACCCTGCTCAATATTCGGAGTTGATTTCATGACTGAAACTATAGACCGATAGCATGCAAGGCGAGACCGAGGCCGAAGCGAGGCTCGAAGCCGGAGCCGAAGCCGAAGCCGAGGCCGAAGCTGAGGTCATGCTGAGCCCGAGGCCGAGCCAAGGCCGAGGTCGTGCTGAGTTCAAGATCGAAGCCGAAGCCGAGGCTGAAGTCGAGGCCAAGGCCGAGCCGAGCCCGGCGTCGAAGCCGAGGTCGTGCTGAGCTCGAGGCCGAGTTCGAAGCCGAAGCCGAGACCGAAGTCAAGCCAAAGCTGAGGTCGTGTTGAGCTCAAGGCCGAGGCCGAGGTTGAGACTAGTTAAAATTATTATTTTTGCTTGAAAAATCATGCGAACGGTTACCGTGCCGCTCAGGGACATGGTTAGCAATATCAGGAATATCTCACGGTCTCGTTTGATAGATTTGCTATCCAAGGAAGACTTCAAAATAGCCTACGTCCTGTTCGCAAAAGAGCATGAGCAGTGGTTCTGGTCATTCTCCTGAGGACCTGAACCATTTCTTTTAAGCTTCCATTCTCCTGTCCTTCGCTTCTCCATTCCTTGCATAACAAACCAAACACACTCCCCCCAGACGAAAGGAACGACATAGCTTTCAGGCAGCCAAAGCGAGTCAAAGCCATGAAGAAGACTACCATGCAAATAGAGAGAAGGGACCACGTCAGGTCCTTTCGCTCTGCATGCCGTTGAACGTCTTCAGCTTCTGTTGTCGTTATGGGTAGGTGAAGCTTAACTACAATGCCCAGCAAGGACACATGAAAGTAAACATGTGAGAGGCTGAAGAAAAGGCAAGAAAATATTAAAAAAGAGGGCATAAGAAAGGAAGGGCGCCCGTCTTCCTCTCTCTCTCTCTCTCTCACTCGCTGGTAAGTAGGCTTCGCTCCATTGCCGCTGGGATCGAGGTAAAGGTTCGGTTTTGGCCTAATGGCTTTCTTTCTTTTCCTCGTTTTCTCTGCGGTGACTCCAGGCAGCTTTGGAAAAGCGGGAACTTTTTCTTTTTTGGTCTCCTTCTTTTTCTCGCAGCTCATGTGCGGCTAAATGTTGCAGCTTAATAAATAGCTTAGGACTGTGCTTAAATGGTTTCAAGGGATTTGGGTTTCTGAGAGGTATGGAGGGCTACGAGTTTCTTCTTCCATTGGAGATCTCCTTCTGTTGGTGGTTGTTGGAGTGTTAGTGGCTGCGCGAAAGTAGGTGCTGGTGTTTTATAGTTTAATATTCGACCTTTTAATCTCTGTTAGGGTTTAGGGTTTTGGAGTGGTAGGCGGCTTCAGTGGGTGTTGCTTGAACTACTTGGAGTGTTCTTGAAGTGAAAGGAAGCTTTTTTTTTCCTGTTTTCCGTGCGTAATATAGGGTAGGATTTTGGTTTATGGGGAATTTTAATGGCATAATGGACTGGGTGATTTAGGATTTTAGGATTAGTGTCAAAAATGGATTTTATAATTGAATATAGTGTTTCATATTATTATTGGCATCGATCTTGTTTATTACCACCTTCAGATTTGTGCGGGGTATAAGCTTGTTAAGACTATAGGAGGTCCTTTCGATGATCTGAAATGTTAGTGATATTGGTTTGGTGTGGGGAATTTTTTTCTTTCCTTTTTTCAGATATTGTAATTGATTAGTTCTCTCTTAATGAGCTTGTCACTCATATGAACGTACACTCAAGTTTGTTTACTATTCCACAATTTTCTTTTCTTTTCATTTCCTTTTGTTAATCCTGGTATGTGATTAGTACCGCAATTGATTGATTTTATTATAGTTGGAATGTTCAGTCGGTTCATTATTACTGGAATGATTTTGTGTGTGTGTGTGTGTGTGTGTGTGTGTGTTTTGAAGGTCCAAAATTTCATTGTAGAGAATTTTTGTATATTTTAAAGAAATTATATGTTATTGCCATGAATCCAGGAGCAAAAATGGTCCAATGTGCTCCATTTAATTCTCATTATAATATTTATTTAAACAATGCACAGGTTAGCGAATTTTCCAATTAGAGTTGAGGAATGTATCTGGGAACGCTATAATGCAGTTAAGAAGAAGTTGTCTGATGTTGAATTCATGAAATCATGTCTTCTGGAAGACATACAGTTTCTATCAGTGCTATAGCAATATTTTATGACGTTTGAGATTTTAGCCTCTAAATTAAAGGAAGGAAGCAAATGGAGGAGATACAGTCATATTCAGATAACTACAGATCATCCTCATCTTCGGCAAGCAGTCCAACAGGTCGGGCACTGACAAGTGCCTTCTTCTACCTGCAGAAACCGGGTACTTTAAGACAGGCTATCTCTTTTGAAGATTCGCCTGAGTGGGATGACACAGAAATTGATGCACAAATAGAGGAAGTGGGTGAATCAATCCATGTTGCGACCACTACAGCCTCCCCATCCTTGTTCAAGATGAACAGCGGGTCATTGCCTTCTCCATCGCTGCCTGAGGTTTCTTCATCAGTCATTGCACGAAAGATAGCTGGGGCATCAGTTGTGTGGAAGGACCTGACCGTGATGGTAAAAGACAAGAGGAGGTATTCTGATAAGGTTGTGAAGAGTTCAAATGGATATGCTTTGCCAGGCACACTTACAGTTATCATGGGCCCTGCACGATCCGGAAAAACTACACTACTGAGGGCAATTGCAGGTTTGCATCAAAACTGACATTGAGGGTATTCTTGTAGCTTCGATGGGAAATTTGAGTTTCTCAGATGATTGGTGGTAGAATTTTTCTCAACTGAGCTTTTTTTTTTTTGAAATTCAGTATTAAAACCTCAAAAAAGATGCCATGATTTTAAATGGAATAGAATAAAAAAGAGTAAGTTAAGGTGCATATGAAAATGTAGTTTTTGGATATATTACAACAGCATTAGGAAAATTGTAAAAGAGAAGAAGAAGAATTTCCTGTTTGTCAGTAGAGATGGGAAAAAAGGAGGTGAAATAAAGTATTTGTAGATATGTGATCACAAAGAATCAAGAACTTTCAAGCAGGATCTTAGCATGAAGGGGTGTTTGAATTGTTTATTCCTTGTTTCGTTGACAACTAACAAATAATATTTTGTTTGTATTGTGTTTTTCTAGGTAGATTGTGTGACCCAGCAAGAATGTATGGTGAAGTTTTCGTGAATGGGATGAAATCCCAGCTGCCATATGGTTCCTATGTAAGTGCTAGCGCTCAGCTGTTTCATTTGCATTCAGTCTCCCATTTGCCGAACTGCTATCTAATTATGGATGTTTTAAATCCTTTCAGCTCAGCCTTTTAATTGTCTTCCAATTTTTGAAGGTTTTATCAGAAGGATTACGTATAAAATCCTATAACTTGATGAAATGAGATGTGGCTAATTTCAAAGGCAACCTCCAACTATAGTGAATGCACCCTTTTTAGAGCCATAGATACTTTTGGCATGATCGCTGTTTGACAGTAAAACTAATAAATGTGAGTGTAATGTTGGTTGGCATTTTTTAATAGTTTGTTAGCAAATACATCTTGACATGCCCATCCAAACTAGACTTTGGAGGCAAATATATCCTGACATGCTCATCCATACATTTCGGTCAGAACATCTTGAAAGGCTCGGCTTCAGTATTACCCCTCAACCATGATGATAATCAATGGTGGGTCCTGCTTCAAACATGAGTTTAACAAAGTTCTTAAAAACGAGTTCAAGTATTTAAGGCGATGAGGTTTTTGCAAGGAGTAGGGTGGATTAAGTAGTAGTGCCTCAAAGGAGAGGGGACCTCAAAGACCCTGAGAAATGATAGACACCAGTTTTCATTCATGGCTTATCCTCTTCGAATATCGGATCAGTTAGAAGTGGCAGCACCTCTAGATGGCTCAGTCTCTGTTGATCTAGCTTGCAACGGCATTTGCACCTCACTAAAGCCAACAAGTTCCTTAACAAGATTAACCATGGTCTCATGCCTATGCTTGGGACTTGGAGGTTGATTAGACTCATCCAAATAAACAACTGCTGAAGTTGAAGCACATTCTCCATCATAGGCAGCCAGCTTGGGAACGTGGATAGCATCCGGATGGTTTTTAGTTCCATATATAGATGACGTAGCATCCAGGAGATGTCTCTGTGGTCAAAGTGGGATGATTTGTTACTACCTTATTTGACTTGTCAACTTACGTATTGGTATTCTCCTTAGAAGGCCACCAGAGTTCAAATTTTTGTATTTCCAGTCTGTTAAGGATCTTCTGTAACCTTATAATTGTCCATCTTCTGATTAAAAGCATGGTAATGGAGGCATTTGAACTATATTTAAAATAATAATGTGTCCATTGTTATGCTCAATGCATAAAATATAAGTTAGATTAACAATCTTTAATTTTTTCATGTTAAACATTTTGTACCTTGATGTTACTGATCTCTTTGTAGTTTGCCTTTCCCTCCTAAAGCCATTGTTTTGGCTGCTGACAGAGCACACTGTTTCAGCTTTCCTCTACCAGTTGTTGCTACCTTGTACTGGCAGCAGTTGGCTGCGATGCCATTTTCCTTCTAGCAGCAAATAGTATGTTTCAAGCTATATTCTTATCTTCTTTCATAAAGGATGGATTCCTTGTTCTCTCAATTCACAGCCAGCCACTGCGGAACATTGTACCAGATATGCCTTTTCTTCTTAGTACCATTTTTCTGGTTAATGAAGCTTGGCTCCTCTATGCTTTAAGATAATAAGTGTGATGATATCTCTTGTCTGATCATGGTTTCTTCTTCCTGGCTATGTGGGGGATATTTCTCCATTAGCCTTTATATGTCCTTGAACCCATTCCTTTTTTAATGTCTAATTCCCAATTGCTCATAAAAAAAATTGATGAAAGGAGGATGTCCTAGGAGCTTGTTTTGATATTATAGTAAAGTATGACTTACGTTTAATTCTGAAGTAAGACCTCACTTGGGTAGCCAAAATTTGAAGTTCTAAAATTATCTGTTATGAGTATCATATCTTCTTTTCTTTTTCCTTTCTCACTTTGCTTTTATGTGGTCACAGAAGAACCTTTCAGGAAAAAAAAAGAAAAGAAAAAGAAAGGTGGTCATGCAATCATAGAGTGCTTCCTTTATGGCTTTCCTTGAACTCTTTCTTGAATCCATATGCATGGTTGTTAGTGCCTTCTGAAAATCCCACAAGATGTTGAAATTGAGTTAAGACTCTTGTGCTGGACATTGAGGATTATTGAAATGAAAGGCAAGGGTTCCGTTATCTAGCTGCAAGACCCAATGCAGCTCATTAATTGCTATATTATTTCATCTCTTTTGTTTTAGAATGTGATTTGGCCCTTAAGATTAGGACTGTCATTAAGGTGTTATCATAGCAGTATCTGATGAATTAGTTGACCTCTGCAGAGGTTTGGTAAAATATTGTGAAGATGGCAGTGCATCCTTAGATATTGTGAAACCTGCCAGAATGCACTTGATCAATTGTGGTACTGAATCCCTCGTGGGGGAATTCTGCTTGCAACATTACCATTAGCTTGTAAGTTTGATGTGAAACAAACAAACAAACGCGCGCGCGCGCACACATATAATAACAAGGGCTGGACCGTCATTCAGTTGTCATTATGGCAATTTGTAAATAGTTGCCACTGCAAAGTTTTAATACAAATGTATGAAAAAGAAGTTGTATTCTTGTGATATTGTGAAACCTGGAAGTGTGCTTAAATCGTGATACCAAATTAGAATTTTGCTTGCAGCATTATTCTGGACCTAAGTCCATATCGAATGTTAGTTATAGAAAAAATTAACTAAAGAAAGCAAAAAGAGCAGGAACTAGATATATGTACAAGATAAAAGAAATATCAGTTAAATTATAATGCATTGTTTGGGTATGTAACTCAATTTGATATTGAAAACTATGTAGGTAAATCAAAATAAAACAAAAACAAAAAACAAAAGGTAGTTTGAGCAATGATCCAAGTTTGAAAAATATACTGGATGTATCTATAGTCTATAATATTGTATGACAATCTAACACAATAGTGGTTTGATTGTGTGAGATATCTTTGTGACTCATATAGTGGTTGAGTGTACTAAGTTAATCATAGAACATATCAACGTAAGTAGCATACAACTAGCTAAAGAATGACCATGAAGTGCAATATCCACCACTCAATTTAAGTACTTACCAAGCATGAGCAACACTCTTCTCTCAACTCAGAAGAGAAAAAAGGAAAATATCTAATATTAGGGCAATAAGCCCTGAAAGCAGGCCCAATTTGTTAGATCTTGATCGGTGGGTTGTATAGTTGATATATCAAATTTTGGAATCTTTTACAAGTTTTAGAGGATCAGTTTTTGATGTGGATGATGGTCATTGGCTGATTTTGTATCTTTTGGAGTCTAATAAAGGTAGGTATGAAACTTGATGGCAAGTAGATAAGGAATCTGTCAGTCTAGAATATTGTGTATGCATGGTGGGTAAGGAAACAGTAACACATAATGTCTATTATGTCTATACACAGCATTTGATTCTTTGTTTTGAAGGGTAGAGCTATCGTTAATTATGACTTGCTGAATAAAGGGGTGGAGAGCTCAAGTTTCTGTGCAGGAAATCAAGAAGAGAACTGAAATATCTTAACGTGTGGCATTTTGTGGGTGACTTCAGAAAGATGGATGTCAGAAGTTTCAAATCTTTAGGGTGTTTCTTACCCAAGATGATAGAACATGGAAATGCTATCTATCTTGAAACTTTTATAGATGGTGCCATATCCTCCATACAATAATGGCATTTTTTTTCCCTTTTTTCTTAATAGTTTGTATTTCTGACATTTTGCATTTAATAGATCTTCTGTCTGGTGTGCTGCAATTTCTTCTCTTTTGGCTTTTCTTTAGACTTTAGAGGTTACTTTGCCTTTATCCTGCCTAGAAAATGACCAGGCTTGATTTCTTCATTTTTTGGTCCTTCTTATAGTTCTTGTTTTCATAATATATCCTATATTGTTTCTCTCAGTAAGTGAAATGTTCTCTATTTCCTCATCTATCATATGAATTGAAATATCTCAAGCCCACCCGCTGGTCCAATTAACCTATTAGCAGGCCGAAACCATATGGCCTTAAAAACTCGAGGCAAGTTAATTGGTAGCAGGTGAACTTGAGTTATAAGCTTTTAAAACTTTTCTTTTTCAGTCGATATAGAACTATTTTAGGGTATTATAATCTTATCTTCTTATTATGCGACGTCTTTGTCAAGCTAGCTAGAATCTATCCGGGTGAGGTTTTGGTGATGCAGGAATGGTTTCATGTCATGACGGACTCTCTACCACTGCCATGAATAACCTTTTTCTCCTTGCCTATCAACTTTCCCATACTCGAGTTGCCTCTGATACTATTTGAAATACCCCAAGTCCATTTATTGGTCCAATTAATCTGCTACCAAGCCGAAATCACATGGCTTTAAAAACTCGAATGCAAGTTAATTGGTAGCAAATGAACTTGAGTTATAAGCTTTTCAAACTTTTCTTTTTCAGCCAATATGGGACTATTTTGGGGTATTACATGAACACCTTTGATTCAAGACTTCTTCATGATTCATCTAGCTTCAAAACTTTTACAAGTAACCATCAGCTCTTGATTCTGCAATGAGCTTTGAACCAGATGCTTATTCAACTTTCGTATGAACATAATTTGGGCTTAGAACTCTGAACTTTTGTAGTTGCTCTAAGATACCTCCTAATATGTTCATGCATTTTTGGCAAGTTATTGATGAAGAAATTCATATCATATCTGGTTGGTTTTTGTTATTCAGTCAATCAAAATGTTTTATGGTATGGTGGTATGCTTATGCATACATGCTACTAGTTGCAGTGCTCAATTAGACATTTGCAGGGATATGTCGACAGGGAAGATGTGCTGATTGAATCTCTTACTGTTCGCGAGATGCTGTACCACTCAGCACTTCTACAGCTTCCTGGTTTCTTCTATCAAAAGAAGAGTGTAGTGGAGGAAGCGATTGCTGCTATGTCTTTGGGGGACTTTGCAGACAAACTCATTGCTGGGCACTGTTATGTGAAGAGTCTTCCTAGTGGTGAGAGAAGGCGTGTCAGCATTGCAAGGGAGCTTGTAATGAGGCCACATGTTTTATTTATAGATGAACCTCTTTACCATCTTGACAGGTTTTCTTGAGTTCTCTAATGCTGATGAATTGCTTCAGCACAACCTCTTCTTTAGTTGTTGCAACTCAATGTCTATTGATTAGGTCTTCATTGATATCAGTGGTTAACTTTATTTTCAGTGTATCCGCACTTCTATTGATGGTTACATTGAAGAAACTTGCAAGCACAGGCTGCACTCTCATATTTACCATGTATCAGAGCAGCACAGAAGTTTTTGGTCTCTTTGATAGAATTTGTTGCTCTCAAATGGGAATACATTATTTTTTGGAGAAACTTTAGCTTGTTTGCAGGTAAATTTTTGTCTGATTTGATGCATCTATCTGATTAAATTTTGGAGGTTGCACAAACTTCAGTTTCTTTTTTCTTATTGATGTTATTTACCGATATGTTTCTGTCATGCTATATACTTTGGTGATCTTTTGTAGGAAATCCTCTTTCCATAATTGCCTCATGCCTCACAGTACCACCACTTTTCCTTTGAGTAGAGCATTTCCTCTTGGATTCCCTGTGAATTTCTCTATCTACTTGGTATAATCGACCATCTACTCCTACATTATATTTGGTCTAGTACATTAATTTTCAATCTATGAATCATGGATATGGATACAGAACCATACAAATACGTGGATTCAATAAATGTTGAGAAGGTAGGATATGACACAGTGAGGATACACTGCAATCCATACTCTATCCATATAGCATATGTGATGAAGAATGCAAAGTGTAATGGCTTATCAAAACAACATAGTGCACAATTTAGACAATAGCATTAACATCTGTAAACAGCATTTAGTTATCGTTCAAATCAATAAAAAATAATCCACACTTCATAAAATAATATTAACATCCTAAGCTCCAAAAGTAACAACTCGTCATTCAAAGGTTAGTGTTCATCAGAAAAAAAAAGAACCCTTTCCCTTATCCCTTGAGATATTGCTAAAGTATCTCAAGCATAATTTTGGAAAATAGGATATTTGAAATAAGTGTTTGTATTTGATATATATTCGATACTAACAGGCAATGGAAGTATTTACTCTTCCTAGGTTCTAATTTTCCTCCTTTAGTAATGCATCGACAAAAGAAGTTACATTTTTGCCTTTTAAATTGCACCATCTTATCACCAGCTAAATACTAGTTTCATTTCTTCTTACGCTTAGCTTAGACTTCTACAGGAGTTATCAATTGTTATGTGGTCAACTTCCCCTTTTGCACGTTCATCTGTCCTTTCTTCATGGGAAAGAATAATTGGTGGACAATTAACCAGCCTTAGCTCAGCTGGTTGGCATTCCTCTTCAATTGGAAGAGGTCCAAGGTTTGAACCTTGGTAGTGGCACCCATCCTGACTGCATTTCTTAAAAACCAAGGTTTGAACCTTGGTAGTGGCACCCCTCCTGACTGCATTTCTTAAAACCAATTAGAATGTTGTGTTCTAAATCGCATGCATATTACAAGTTGATCTCTAATTTGCAACACATTGATCAAATTACTCATTCCTTGAACCTCAAACCTTGTTAGCTCATATGACCATGTTAGCTCATACTTATGTTTGATAAGAAAAGGTGATCATCATACTTTAGAATTTGACTTCTATTTTTGCATGGCAATGTAGTAAGATTGCTAATTGGGCCAGTTTGGGCTGTTTAGACTTTCATGAAGTGGTCTTAGGTGGTCAGGAGTACTCATTAGTATCTAACCTAATGATGTCTCATGAATTTTATTGTTTACTGTGACTTATTTGTTTAAGTGATACAAAGTGGGAAATGTTTTATGCTATCTTTAGTTTGTCTTCTACATTGTTGATTACTGCTGATTCACTCTAATAATTAATACATCCTTCATGTCATGCTAATTGTGTTTTGTTGTTTTGGATTTTTTTTATAGTCGTCTTTCAATAGGTTTTGGTATTTCAGATTTTAACATTTCTTACTCTTGCAGCACTTCTCCAATGCTGGTTTTCCCTGCCCAATCATGCAAAGCCCATCTGATCACTTTTTACGTGCAATCAATACTGATTTTGATAGGATTATAGCAATGTGCAAAAATTTGCAGGTAGCTACATTTTTAGTCCTATTTTAGTGGGAGCATATAGATTCTTTTTCTATATTATATAGGTAAATATTTTATTCATTGCAAAAGTTCCATGATAGATGTAACAGAATATATAACACTTTCAACAGGATGATCATGGGGACTTTTCATCTGTGAACATGGATACAGCTGTTGCAATTCAAACACTTGAAGCTACATATAAATCATCAGCTGATTCTGCTGCTGTTGAATCTATGATTGTCAGACTTACTGAAAAGGTGCAAGTTTGTCTTCTTTAGACTTTATGATTTTATAGTTTAACCTCAACTGGAAAAGCTGTATCATGTCTATGGGGGGTTCGGCTTTATGAATTAAGGTATGATTGGCTGAAGGCTGCTAAATTTTAGATATAACCTGGAAATCTGGCTTTTAGCTCCTTTTTTTTTTTTTTTTTTTTTTTGAGGATTCAATACTTAAGTAAGAAGGTGGGTTTTGGCGCAACGGTTAGGTTGCTCTATTGTGACATGGGTATCATGGGTTTGAAACTTGGAAACAGCCTCTCTATACATGGGGCTAGAGACTGCATGCATTTAACCATCCTCAAACCCCACAATGGTGGGACCCTCATGCATTGGGAGACCCTTTTTTTCTATTTGATTCTTCAGCAAAGGATGGGCAAATCGAGTTAATATGTCCAACTGAAAGGTTGAGGCATAAGCTAGTATGGTCCACATTTTATTCTATTTTGTATCCATATTTTCTGGATAAATAGATCTCTTTTGTCAACATAGGCTTAGCTGGAGCTGCTCTTTTCTAGCCAGAGAGAGTCATGTTTGTATTGTTAAAGCTTTCATTTTTCATCCTTCATAAAATTGATGCAATTATAGCTTTCTGACCATTTTATGTACAACTTTTATGGTTCTGCTTTGACCTCCGGCTGTCTAGATTGCAATACGTGCTATCTAAATAAAGGAAAATATTGTCGACTAGTTTCTAAGAGCTTCAGTTTAGCCACAGGACTGCTTTAGCTACACTTTCTCTCAGATGAAGTTCCCCAGTGACTCTCTTTACCCTGTTAATAGATCTCCTAAAGTAAGACAAATGGTGATAAAATCTAGCACCAGGAATGACTGTTTACTAACTTATTTGCTGCTTCATTTATGCACAAATGTTCATCAGCACACATGCAACAAGGCAACATTTGGGTATTTGTGGTTCCTTCTGATTACAATAAAAGTGCAGAACATTTGGGGATAACATTCATATGAAAAATGAACATTTTATTTTAATTCAACACTTGGCATATTTGCTATATGTGATAGAAGACCTTCATAATGATAGATTAAATTTTGTTAACTTGAGTTTGTTGAAATTTCTTCAACATGACAGTGTTAAAGAAAACTTAATTGAGTTATGATTACCTGCACAATTTTTTTTGCCAAAAATGTTCTTTGATTTTGTAATAAAATTGCTAACCATTTGTATTTTGCAGGAAGGTCCTCATCTTAAGAGCAAGGGAAGGGCTAGTGATGCATCAAGAGTTGCAACACTCACATGGAGGTCACTGTTGGTTATGTCAAGGGATTGGAAATATTTTTGGATTCGGCTTCTTCTATATATTGTTCTCACGCTCTCTATTGGTACCATATTTTCCAACATTGGCCATTCTTTGTCATCTGTAATGGTGAGCTTGTCGAAGCAGTTTTCAATTACCCATAGAGCCACTCAGTGAAATTTTTGAAACGCATGCTGATAAATTCAATGTTACTGTTAAATTTGATGTATGCCATTGACCCTTCCTAGTAGCTTAAGCTTTTGGATGGATTCAAGTGGTTAGTTAACATGATATCAGACTCAGGTTTTGAAGTCAGGATTCAAAACCTCTAGTCAATGGTTTATGTGATTAACCTTGTGGTCCATCATGTCTCGATTCTCTTATCCTCCTTGTATGTGTCGTCTAGGCCAGCTTTTGGGGGGAGAGTAAGGTACGGCAGGGGAAGGGGAGGGAAGGGGCAGGGCATGTGAAGCCTAATAGCTCAGGCTTTCAGGCTTTCTGTGTCATCATTCTTTGTCATCTGTAAGGTGAGCTTATCAAAGTAATTTTCAATTTCCATAGCCACTCGATAAAATTTTTTGAAACACATGCTGATAAATTCAATGCTAGTATTACTCTTGATATATGTCATTGATCGATTCCCTAGTAGCTTAAACTTTTGGATTCCAATGGTTGGTTAACATGGCACCAGACTGTTTTGAAGTCATGGTTCCAAACCCCAAGTAAATTTTTTATATGACTAACCTGGTTGATAGTCTCGTGTCTCCATTCTCTTATTCTTGTATGTATGTTGTCCAGGCCAGCTGGGATCATGTGAAGCTTAACAGCTCAAGCTTTTTGTGCCTAGTTCTTAGACCACAGTGAGATCCATTTTGGTAATTCACATTATTAGCCATCAAATTATCTTCAAACAAACCTTTTTCCCTAGCAAAGTTCTTACTTTCATCTCTGGCCTTTTATATGTTGATTGAATGGCTCATATTTTCTGCAATAGTGAGCCAACTTCAGATGGCCAAATTTGCCTTACAAGTGTGGGCATAAGTCAATTCACATTATGACGTAGGAAGTATCTCCAAGATCATGTTTCTATAGTCCCATCTTAACTTTAGAAGATATTTCTTCTGACTTCTAATTCCCAAGCAGGCAACACCTGACAACCTTGTACTCTTTAGTTGTCCCTGAAGACACGCTAATCAGGCGCCTTTAGTATGTTATGTTTTCTATCTTTAGCTCCTATTAATGTCACCTGCTTTTAAGTTTGGTCTAGTGGCGACAAAAACAAGAGGCTAAGGTCATGTGGTAACTTGAGTAAAATGGATGGGGACTGTTCTTCTTTCTGCATGTCAATGACACTGAGACACAGAATGTTGGAAGTCAAGACATGGCCTCTTTCTTACTCTACTCTATTTAATTGCAGGTAAGAGTTGCAGCAATTTTTGTCTTTGTGTCATTTATGTTATTGCTAAGTGTTGCGGGATTGCCTGCTCATATAAATGAAATCAAGGTAAGCGCGGTACCTCAATTGCCTTGTTACATCTGATAATAAGGATAAACTAGCTTTAACAACTTAAATAAGCATATGGGCATGATGACAATAATGACCGCATAACCATAATGACCATAAATTTGATGTCAAGTTTATGCTTTCACATTATTCCTATTATGGGCTATATCTGCTGTCGCTGCAAGCTCTCCCAGTTCCTTTTTTTACAACTTACCCTACTTAACTGTCATCTAAAAAGTTCTTAAAATTTGCTACTTCTGTTATTAGCTTCAGTTTTGTCTTCACTGCAATTACTTATGCTTCTTTTTCATTGTCCATGTCATATTTCGTAAATGACAATGAACTGCTTATCTACTTCTGATTTTGTAGTATTGAAAGCTACAATTAAGATTGTGTTTTGATTATAGTTGATTGGTGCGAAATGCTTAAATATCCTGTAAAGGGGCTTGAGAAAACATATTGAAGGGAATATGATAGGGGCTTGCATGTTGTTAATGGTGATTTGAAGTCTATGACATGCTGAAAGCCTGAAACTATCTTAATCTAGCTAATGGAAACAAGATCGTAAATCATTCTTTCATTCATTACATAAAATCAGATATGCATTCAAAGAAGAGCTACGGAGACAGGACTCTGGGATCTGTTAGAAAGGATATTGAATGTAAAATATCCTGTTATCTGCTAATATCATGGCAAATAAGGCAAATGAGACATGGCGATGTCTCCTAGCATGCAAAAATTTGAGTTTCAAATCCTGCAATAGAATGAATAGATGCAGGTGGTATATTCTCCATTTTTGCATTTGCTTACATCAAGAACAAATAAAATATATGCCTCAAACCAACCTCCGTTTTATTCACAACTTCTAAGAAATAAATAGATTGCCGAGTAGGTCAAAAATGACTGAATTGTGCTGGAGGACATTAGATATGTAGGGCAGACTTTGAAGCTGTCAAAATGTAGAAAAGGGTTTAACTGATGTGTAATTGGTTGTCACGAGGAAAATAGCACAAACACTTTTTCTCTTATTCATGTTAAAGATATTGTTTTGGGACGATCATGGCAGGGACAATTTCATCCTAAGAGATAATTTTAACCGCAGATGGGCAGGCTGCAGACATACTATCATTCCTGACTTGTTTACTTCGCTGAGAGACTTAACTGAAAAGTTGAAGTCAGTTGTGTGATTTTATCTGTTGGCAAATTGAGAATTAAATTATGTCTTAGCTAGCATTCTCCTAGGACTCTCCTGCAGCTCATCTTCTGAAGATTTGCAGGCTTTCATAACTAGGAGAAAGTAGGGATTCTAATATTCAGGAGAAGATGCATTATTTACAATCATAAATAAAAGCGACACATGGAAGCACAATGCTCATATACACATCATGCAATGTTTGCCCCCCTCCTTTCTTTCTTGCACTAGGATCATTGACTGCAATCTTGCCTACTAGATGCACGAAGAGTTGTCTTCAGAAGCTTGTGGTTTGATAGCTACGCTAGAGAAAGGAGTAAAATGCTTCTTTTTGTAAATGTGCGCAAAGCAAAATCACCTCAATATGCTTGTCTTCATTCAAACATTTTCAAAAGTGGACTTACAAGGGGCCAAAGGCTTACCCCTGGGAATTCATTTAATGCACTGAGAGAGAAGCTTTTCACTGTTGAAAAAAGAATGGAAAAAAAAAAATCGTGGCTATGACTTTGCCTATATGTAAGCCTGCTAAGTATCTGTTAAACCTACTATGACACTTGTTAAAGCACTCCCAACTCAAAGTGCACCATCTAAGACTCCTAGTCCAAGGCAAAATCTTTCCTAATTAAAGTAAACTCTAATCTTATTCTGAAACTTTAGGCCAACTTGGCCTTCCCTAAATACCAACATAGCTAAAATTCGAAACAGAAAACTCAGAGGAAATGAAATCTCATCTTTGTGATGAGTATGCACGCACGTTAAATGGTCATGTACAGCTCAAGTTATGCCACCGGAAAGACAGCTGATCCAAAAGATGTGAAAATTGATAATTTTCTAAGCTCAATAGGAATTCTTATTTGTGTTAAACATTCAGATAAATCTCTATTTGTGCCTCACCTTGATTATAAAAATGTTGAGCATATGGACTGAAGTGAAACGACCGAGTCTGCAGGAAAATGAGAGAGCTTAATAGTTCCCCTTAGGGTGGCATACTTCGAAATCTTTGTGGTGTTCCCACAGCCAATTCCTGAAGTGTTGACTTATTCAAAATCTTTTTGGGTTACCTGCATTCTCTTCCTGCTTGTGAAGATATTTTGCTTCTTGTTCTCGTAGTAGTTAAGATAGGCTACTCTGACGAAGACCTAGAAACCCTTGATGAACAGGCAACCATTGATGTTATGTACTCTGCCAAGGCAGGTCAGTGGTGCCATGGAGCTATTAAGGAATGCCTATGAAAGCTGCATTTAGTTGTGTAAGTAGAGTAAAGAACACCATACATCTGTTTTGCATGGCCGATAGATGGTCAAGAAATTAACTTACCAGTTGTGAGATGAAGCTTCATATAAAGCTACACTTGAGTATTAGAATTTGACCTCAAATAATCCCTTAGACATAACTTGGAGAAAAAGTGGAGGTACACTTTCATTTGGATTTAGATTTTCATTCAAGTGCAACAAATATATTAGCATTTTTTTTATTCGATGTTTAATTTCTAAGTAGTGGCCATGGGCAGGGATGGGTATGATATCATCGGCTCTTGCACCAAAATATCAAGACTAGTGATAACTTATATACTTCTCAAGGGTAGAGGCAGCCTAAAAAGTTATTGCTACTGGCTGAAAAGGCTTGGCATAATGAACTGTATCCCAACATGTGCTGGTATGGACAAGGGATTTGTTAAAAGAGATCCAATACAGTGTTGTATGTATGGTGCAATCCATTTGAGCAACCACAACATGGAAGGGACATATTGCACATCCAGCTTACATCCATTTCCCTCATGATGTTTGTATAACTAATTCATGTTTCCTTAAGTTCTATACCATCCAATATCTATGATTACCGCACCCAAGCTTTTTGAACTTGACCATTACAAAATAGTGCACTACCTAAGGAAGATAATGCTCATCAGCCTCATGACTAGTGCCAGATCAGGTAACATATATCTTTCCTTGGAGCTCACAATGTCTCCTTGGCTCTCAAAATTAAATGTCATAACCTAAACACCCATGGCTGAAGCACCATATCATTCTCTTGGCTGTGATTGTTTTTGATAAATCTTTCCTAATTTGTAGTTTTAATGTCAATGTCTATCTATTGTTGTCAAGCAATTTTTCCCTTTGAAAATTAATATGCCCTCCTGCATTCGGATTAGCTGTCTTTGTTACAGATGATAGCCCCAACGTCTAGTTAGAAATGGTCATGTCTGCTTCATTTCTTTCTGCGTACCTTAAATTAGAAATATTGAGTGTCATCAAGGAATAATGCACAAAAACAACCACCTAGAGATGCATCATATTGGTGATGGATCATGTAAATATCTTAATATTGCTCTTAAACATTAAAATAATTGAGGTTATTTTAATTGAACATGATCACTAGACTGTCTGTGGGACAAACCATGTACTTAATACTCTTTGATGGAATGGACTAAAGTATACATAATCTAGAAATTGTTGAAATTACATATGATGTGTTGATATAGTAGAGCAAAGCTAATCCTTGATGAATGGCATGTACAGACTAGAACTTCTGAATTTCTGAGTTTACAAAATATAGGTTTTTCTCGTCATCCTTCCACAATTTTGCTTTGACAGCTTAGCGTCCAAGGTGACACAAAATTTTCCTTGTTAAACTAGGCTAATGAATTGACTTTATGCATCTATGGATATTACTTCAGCAATAATGTTACGCCCCAATCCAATTGCTGCTGGGGCACGATTGACGACCTCATACTTGGTAGGTTTGAACTCAAAATATGCAAGGCCTATTGGAATCTCCAAATTTGCATGTATAAGTCATGAAAAACACATATTAGAGTGGTGTACAAAGTTTACCAATATATGTTTAAATTTCTAATATTATGCCAACCTATAAGGTCATCATTTCCATAATAATAATTTCAAATATAACACAATCATTCAGTTAACTACTAGTTTAAGCTAAAAAATAATAAAGCTGTAAGCATCCCTAACGCTCAAGCACATATCCAAAGCCTAGCTGCATTGTTCCTGAATATTCAAAAAATGATAAGAAAATAAAGTGAGCCAATGGTTCAGTAAATAGTTGTACCTTTAGTTGGATCAAGTATATCATATAATAATATTCACATAAGCAATGTGATGATCCACACAACACAAAACAATATGTCAAAATCCAAGATGCAATTGAATAGAGAAGCAATTTACCGGAATCATATATATCTTCAGTTTCAAATATTTAAATGCTTTGCTTCGGAAAGCTCTTTTTTCTTTTAATAGAGACATTTTGAAATTCATCGTTTCACAATTATCTAACTATGATGCAATCCGTCTATGAAAGGCTTGAGGAGTCTCACTCTTTAGCAAATAACATGCTGACACATCGTCATAGACATGATCAGCCCCAACTGGCTAGGCCCAGCAACATGCCGGCACATGATCACATGGCTAGCGATTTACCGTAGTTAGTTGGATCCACAATGCATATTTGACACATGGATGACCAGTGAAAGCCTCAACTAACTAGGCCTAACATGTTGATGCAGACATATTACTAGAGATTTGTGGTAATTGGTTAGGCTTATAGTATATGCCGACTTATGGACATGACTAGTGAAAGCTTCGGCTGGGCAAGCTATTAATATGCTAACATATGGACATATTAGAGACACATTACCAGAGATATGCTCTAACTTGCTAGATATGAACTAGAAGTAGATTATAGAGTGAATATCGCATTTGTTTAAAAAATCAATTGTCATAAATTTTATAAGTCAATCATACATAGTTGTGGAAAACTGTTCATAATATTGAAATCATGCTTTTTGAAATTAGGACATTTTTCAATGCATTATAATTCAATATCATGCTTAAAAAAATATATCGTGCTTGATCCATAATTTCAAAAAAAAAAATCTATGCAAGATGGGCTTGTATAAATTTTTAATTTTTATTATGCATGAAATATACCCATTAATTTTCACGATACTAAATAATGCATAAATAATTTTCATAATTTGAGTATCAAATATTAGTGCCTTTTTTTAATTATATAAATAGAGTTAAGTAATATGAATTTTTGAATAAAATATGTTGTATGTAATGATAAAACACCAGAGGTAGAGGTACTTAACTATATCAATCAACAAGATCTTGCAATCGATTAGGCAAGATTGCTTATAGCCTCAGATACATGGCTTATCCTTGGTCTTGGTGTTCCACTAAAATTCAAAGCCATGATCATAGGTGCATGCACCGTCAACCTTAAACCATAAGGGAAAGGGAGAAAAATATTTCAAATGGTTATATCCTATAGATCGAAACTCAATAATTAGTGTGGCTTGCAGCGTTAGCTATGGAAAGATTCAAGGACAGTAAAGTCGATTGAGCAATCATGTCCAAAAACTTGAGTTGGTTAGATCAGTAATAATCGGCTAAATCAAAGAACAATAGATCAATCCAAACAATAGTAGTACATAAGCAGCCATCAAAGATGGGGTCTACCCCATGATGGTCAAGGTGTGCCGAAAACTAGCATGCTAAGAGGAACTGAGAGAGGGGGATCGATGGCTGGGGTCACTTGATGTCCACTTAGAGAGAAGGGACTTTGGTGCTTGGGTTCTATGGAAAATAAAGGTGGATTGAGCTCAAGGGCCATGATGGATTCCTTAAGGAACAAAGGTAGGGAACCTCCTGCCAGGCCCTCCCTCTTGTAGTGTTCATAAAGAGAGCTTTTTTAAGAGAGAGAAAGAGAGAAAAGGAGATGAAGAAAGAGAAGGTAAGAGGTGAACAAGGAAGCCGAATGTGAAAAGACCCCCTCCCCCCCCCCCCCCCCCCCCCCCCCCCCCCAACCTCATCGTGACCCTACTCAACAGAGAAAGAAAGGGAAGGATTGGCATCTCGCCTATCATGGTGATGTCATGCTAGACCTCCATTTCTAATGAAAGACCAATGATTGGGAGATAATTGATCAATCAAGGGATGCCTTGGAAATAAGGGAATAAGAGGCATTGTCCTGATTTAGCATTATCGATAGTCATTGATGACCGTAATAGAGATCAGGGTGTGATGGAGAGGAAGAAGGGAGAGACAAATTAATGAACATCGGCTCCATTTGGTGGAGCGGAGGACAATGATAGGATCCATCGACAAGAGCTTAATGGAAACAAAGATAGAGCTTCACCTCCATTCCCAATTGCCAATGATGCCCTTCCAGGCTAGTGATTGGTCAAGATCATGCGTGGGAAAGAGATAAGATGGTCTAGAGATAATTGATTGAGGAGATCATTAACTGGCAAGAAAATAGGGGGGGAACAGTGGAAGAAATTGGGATGGCTTCATCGCCCTTTATTCAATAGTTTCTCAGTAGGAACCAGCTAGCAATGATGGCTACCAATAGAAGAAGTTAGGGAGATCAGAAATTGGGATGTTAGCTTGTGTTTAAGGAGTTCTCAGGCATCATATGGCTGAACTCGCTAGAGAACTTGGCTTAGTGATGGTTCAATTCGAAGAGGGACAAGGGATTTTCAAAAGGAGACCGGAGGCTCCTCTTCTTGGACCCGGACTTGGAGTGCTAGTCTGGCTAGGACTCTAGACTTGGACTCGGTTGAGCTTCCTGATCCCATGAGGAGTCGCCTACTCCTGCAAGAACTTTGTCCCTATCAAGGGTTACGTGGTTGGTTATGGTCCTCGGCCGGTGAAAATGAGTTGGGCCCAAGCCTAACAGCCTTCATTCTTTTTTCTAGGACAGATCAATTGACTTAGCTTTAACAATTCATGGTAAGGATAGAGGTAGAGGTAGACCTAAACTAACATGGACAGAAATATTTAAAAAAGATATAACCATTTATAATTTGAATGTCGACTTGGTCCTGGATAGAGCAGAGTGGAGGAAGTAGATTCATGTACCGGCCCCATGCAGTTGGGAAAAGGCTTAGATCAGTTGAGTTGAGTTGAGTAGATCAATGGACCTAGCTTATGTTCATAAATGGGCCAGTTCGCCTCATAAATAAATTTTAACTAAGGTTCTAGATAATCTTTCAATCATCTCATCTTTGTGGCATGTATATTAAATATGACTATTTTGATGGGTCCATGGACCATTAGCTTCTGAAAGCATTGAATACAAATACAATCACCTGCAAATATGGTATCATTCTGTCATGTATTTCATGTTGGAATATTTTCCCACTTGAATTGTCCTCATGAAAGAAATTACATTTTTACATTTTGCAGGTATATTACCATGAGGAATCAAACCAGCACTCTGGAGCTATAGTTTTCCTTCTTGGACACCTCTTTGCTTGCATCCCTTTCCTGTTCCTCATTTCTCTATCTACGGCACTGGTCTTCTATTTCCTGGTTGGGCTGAGGGATGAATTCAGCTTGTTGATGTATTTTGTTCAGAATATCTTCTTGTGCCTATTAGCAAATGAAGCACTTATGATGATTGTTGCTTACATCTGGCTAGAAACTTTTGAGTGCATTTTGACTCTGCTTTTTGTACATGTAAGTGCTATTTGGTGTTGTATTTATGAAGGGTCTGTTATCATTTTGTTTTATTTTTCAATTGTTATGTCTATCATGCTTTTATGATGTCAAATTGTTCAGTGGCTAAACAATATTTGAACAGTATATACACTAAAAATGCAAAATGCATATAATGGACTACACAACTGTGTATATGTGTGACTAAATCTGACATGGTGTTCATCTCCCAGGTTATAATGATGCTAGTGGCGGGTTATTTTAGGATCCAAGATGCTCTTCCCAGACCAGTTTGGATGTATCCATTATCCTACATCACCTTCCACACTTATGCTATCCAGGCAAGCAGCCTTCCTTTCTACGTGATTAATATAACTCATCACCCTTCTATACTATTGTTAGTGATATGTATATGAATGATACGTATTAATATTTCAGGGCCTCCTTGAAAATGAGTACATTGGGACTTCCTTTGCAGTTGGTCAGGTGAGGGCCATTTCTGGTGCACAGGCTGTTCGTGGTTCTTACAGCATTTCATCTTCCAGAAATGCAAAGTGGACAAATCTACTGGTGTTGTTTCTAATGGCTGTTGGATACCGTCTTCTCTTGTTTGCTTTGCTTAAATTTAATTTAAGAAAAAACGTGGCTACCTGTAAGTTCTGCTGGCCTAGAATGTTTGCAGGAAAGGCAAGGTGAATCTTAATTTATATACGATTTTAGTGTTCGTTGGCTTCTGAAAATGGTTCTTTTGTAGATGTAAAATTTTGAGCTATCATATGGCAATCATTTCATATTTATAGTAATCATGCTTATTGTTTCTTATGGCTTGCACCTGGAATGACAATAGAAAGGGGCAGATCGAGTAGCCCTCTAGATGGATGTACAGCTTTGCAAATTTGTCTGTCACCATGGCAGCTCGACTTCAATGAACGATTATCACTGTCAGGACAGGTAGCAGTTTCAGTTCTGTTTAAAAACTGACGATGGCTTGCTAAAGCTGCTTCATTTCTGGTAGTCATGTTGGTTGAGGTAGCACAAACCATTGGAATGGGTCAGTCTCTTGTTTATTTCTCATGGTTTCGAGAATGATATTCCTCCATTAGCAAGATAGTGCATGTGATTTCTCTTAGCTTTCTGGCCTCCTTGATGGATGGGGGAAAATAAGGTTTCAGGATTTGAAGTTTCTGGTTAATTGTGGTGGTTGAACTTTTAAGGTTTCAGTACTGATGTTTCCATGTAACTGAAATGGTGGCTTTTACTTGCATTGTTCGGTGCTGTGATGAACCTTTTAAGGTGTACAATAACTATCAATCTGTTATAATGGTCTCAGTTCTTAAATTAGTTACAGTACGAAATAATGCGCAACTATCCACACATTGAAATACTGAATCAGTAAAAATAATAAAATAAGGATAATGCTGGCAAAATGTGTTAATAGCATAACACAAGATGGTAATACCACCAGCAAGTAGCTTTCATATTGCTCGAGGCTTCATCCTCTGTGTTCGGGATGGGGGGGGGGGGCTTGGGTTTGCTGCTGGTTTCATCCTTAATGGCTCTAATTCCAACCTAACATGACCGAGTAATGCTAGCATTGTACAAATTAAACAGATGCATGGTCCATTGACGGTCCAATTTTTGGTTAGGCCAGATTTTGTTCTAAATTTTCTAAATTTAGGAGACTGCACCCAAATGCAGAATATAATTTTGTTGGAACCAATCCTCTCTTCATGAGTTTATCTCAAGTCTGGTCCAACTCTTGATCCATGTCATTATTCTGAATTTCTAAAATGCTTGCTGGATTTCAGTCTATCCTGCTTGACTGACATTCCAGTTGAAAGGACAGAAGCAAATGATACAACAATAGCTCTTGAATTATTTTCCTTGCCTCTTAATATAGATATTGTGAACCATGTTTAGGTCCTTTTTTGGGTAAGCACTGTCTTTTGTAAAGAACCCCTCCAATTCTATGGTCATTACAACCGTGCCGGACAGTGTCATTCATCTGTCGAGATATATATATACATATATAGTGAAGCATTTTGGTTTTCACCTCTGGGCAGAGTGAAGCACTTCAGCTCCCAAGTAAATGTCACTCGTATTGCATCTGAACATTGCATGTCTTGTCGCAGTCTGGAATTAAGGTTGTGACCAGAAGAATGAAAGAGTAATTTATCACGTACCGGAATGGTAGACTTGTGATGGATGGGGATGAGGACATGGGATGGTTAAGAGGAAAATCCATTTGGCCTTCGACCGGATTGGGAACGGCAAAACATACATCAATGTGCTCCCATGTTGAGAATTATGCTTAGAAAATTTTGATGGCCGTGGGAACGATTGAAATGTATTTGCTCATCCGTAGCTGCTATTGCAGTGAGTTAATTTGTGTAGCTCCTGTCATTTGTGACTGCTATTATGCTTTAGCCTTGTCATGTAAATAAGCAGGCAGCCTTTTTTTTAATATACTCTTTTAGCTCAGTTGAGTCCTTAGTTGTTTTAGCTCGTGATGCGTCTCTCTATTTTATGCTTTAGGGGTTTTCTAATTATAACAAAGAACGCAGAATTAGCTTTAGCTCTTGCTGTATTGTCTTAGGAATCCCAAAGACAAGCCACAGAGAACGCAAGATGTAGATCCCTTGCTGCTTCTCTGATGATATATAAACACCTGTGGACCATAAAACTTTATGGAATGGGCAGAACTAGCATGCACTATATTAAAACTTAAGGGGGGAAATGGACAACACTGCCTATATTTAGAAAAGATTTGGAAGCTAAAAACAAAGCTGATGAAACCTAGCTAGAGAACATGGTGTGTGGCATTGATTAACCATGCTACAGTTGCTTATAAGACGTAAGGATTACAATTCTAGGACGTGTTTGATATTATTGTGGCTTTTGTTCTTTTGTTTCTCTACAACATAATGAAATATCAAAAGATGTTGAAGATAGCATTTGCATAAAACTTGCATTATTCCTTGCTTTTATTTTATTTAGCTCTTTTTGAACGCAACAAATCTCTATTATCAAAAGCTAAAGATTTTACAAATAATTTAAAACGCTAGGGTTTCACAATACCTGCTCTATTCTAGTTCATTTTCTTGGACTTTTGAAACAAAAACAGAAAACGAATTCCATAACTACTTGCTCCGATGCAAAGATTGCAATAAATTTGTTACTCAACGACTGCTCTGTGAAAAGTAATATTTTTGCGTTGACAGGTTATGATTTATAATTCATGAGTGTAAGCAGGGAACGTCCCTTGGCAATTGGGATGGGTGACAGGGAAGCAGCTAAAGAGAGAAACATCAGGATTAATTTCACTCAAAAAGACATAAATCAAATCCAGGAATACAAGAGGTCTGCAGCCATGCCTAAATTAAGGTTCTCATGTTAAATCTGGATTTGTTAAGAGCCTCCTATACCACTGTCATGATGAAACGCAGGCCCTAAACAGAACTTAAAAAGATATCCAGGACCAAAATAAAGGCGCAGCATAAGTTGACATAATGAAAAGTCAGAATAGCACTGTAATGGCAGCTCATTATGTGTTGACCATTCCCAATTTCGGTTGAGCAAACTAATTAGATGATAATCACTTCCAAGAAAAAGCATTTCTAAAGGACGCAGTGTTCTTGAACACAACAGGGACAAGGCAAGGAACATGTTGACATGTGATAGTGTGGTACAAATTTGCTTGCCCAAGTGCTTCCACAACATCAACAATGTATAAATAATCATTCAGCTTAGATCTCACGTGCTGCCTTTCATACATATTTCTTAACATGAGCACAATGGGAAAGAAACATAAAATATAATTATCTAGATGATTTGGCTCAGCCTGTGTAGAACAAGGCCAACTGATTAGGCCCTTCACTGGAATGCTGATGATTTAAATACTTCATATAGATAAGATACATGAAATGCAACAAGCTGAGATCTGAAGGGATATATCACATTACAAGCAAATTCTCCTATTATTGTACACACTAAGAACAGTCCCCTGTATGGGGTTCACATGTTGGCGGACCTACCTGGTCTCCAAAGTCCCTAATCAGGAAGAGGATGTTGTCCGGGGCAACCTCTTTGCTATCTCCTGGAAAGGGAAAAAAATGAATAATAGATTGAGTTAACAATATTCACAATTCAAATAAAGAAACAAAAAGTACTGCATCAGTTTATATCAGCATTATGCTATTTTTTTCTCCATAACACGTCATTTCATGGTCAATAAAACAGAAGAGAAACCATCATGGTACAGTGGAACTTAAGGTGGTGATAGATACTTGAGATGAAAACATGACCCAATACAGTTTAAGCTGCCTCTTGATCTGCTCGACTATAATTTAATTCAAAAAAAAAATATAAGTTGTAGCACAACATTAGAACTTCAAACAAGTACATAGAATTTTGCCATGTTGATGGACCGATATATAACCATAATCATTAAGCTTTATCTCAACTATTTTGTTCAGCTTTATGAATTCTCATTAACCAACCATTCCTATTTGTGAATAAGATTTGTCACAATTATATGAAACTTTCCTGTTGCACACGAACAACCAAGTTCACCAATGTCCACATAATTTGTACATGCACTCAAAATCATATTATTGACGTTCCAGAAGAAAATTCTGGTTCAACCAAAGAACAAAAAGAACATATAGATGTTTGCATGGCAAAATAGGTTCCCATCAGGCACTGAGAAGAAACTCTGTCCATATTGTTCAATACACCTTAGTCATGCAAACTGTATGTGCGGTCATGCAAATTCCAAACAGGCATAATTTGACAGCATGGAACTCAATTTCTGACATGAATGAGTACCTCGAAGAGTTGGTTAATGTTATTGGCCGTCTTTGCTGATGTCTCAATAAAGAACATACCATTACTCTCTGCATAGTCTTGTGCATCCTTCAGAAAGTGAACGATCAGACAATTGGTTTCAGTGCCAAATATATACTAGCCATTAGCAAAAATGCCAATGAATACATCTCTGAAAATGTTGCATACCTGGACTGATACACTTCGATTTTCATGCAGATCAGCCTTGTTACCAACCAAAGCCATGACAATATCAGGATTCGCATGTTTTTGGAGTTCCTGTTAGATGTAAATTGTCACCATTTGCTTTATAACATAGATTAGTAAAAATAATAATAATAATAATAGGTTAAAATCAATATGTACCAGTAGATATATTACTCAACAAAGGGAAAACTTGGTTCTTACCACAAACCAAAAAGAGAAAAAGGCAAATTGCCAACAGTATTCCAGACGCAGAAATTCTTATGTACAACAGTATTCCAGACACAAATTCTTATGTACAATATCATTCCAAAATATACACCAAAGGTCTCCAGAATTGAACAGCTTGTTAGACTCTAATTAACAACTCTAATTAACAACCTGCTGAAAGATTTCCTCTGATCATTCATCTATTTGACCAAATAATGTTAAAATTACTTTGAGCCAGAGTCCTGAAGAACCATAAAGTACTAGGAAGAATCAAGGAACGTACATTACTTATAAAATATTAATGAAAAATATATCATAAAAACTTGGATTGGTACATTGGCATTTTCTGAAAATATTTATGAGCCTGATGGAGTTCTTGAGGAAAGAACTAGATGAGATTTGGTGTGTGCTGACACTATCACAAATAAGTGTGATCTTCTAGATCTCACAAGGGGTCCACTCAAATCATTAAAAGACATGTTCTTCTACATGCTTTTTATTTGGAACCCAAGCATCAAAGAGAAGCAATCATATACGCAGTCAGCAGGTTGAAGGAAGAAAGATAAAATCAAGGTATTTAATATTTAACATGCCAACATTAGATCACATATGGATCGCATTGGATTCTTGGGGTCAGCTTCTTTTAGATTCAGAGAATGTAGCTTCAAATATCATATTCACACAGTTTTAAGGGGTTCATACATGTTGACAAGGTCTGTTTTTCTTTTAAAATAGAAAGAAAAAAAAGAAGAAGAAAAAAGTGAACAATTCCATTACTAAATGAAGATTTTAAAGATGAAGTAGGACGTGTGAAGAATATTTCAGATAAAATGCATTCTTGCAACCAACAAAAAGCAGATAGTTTGGAAGATAAGAACCTTACAAAAAGGACAGTTGATTTTGCAAAATTGAAGCTCCCATTAAAGTTGTTTCAATTAGAGTTGTTGTGGCAATCAGAAAGCAAAAGGAAATGGCTCAGGTAACTGCTCTTGTTGCACAATCAAGTTCTGATAATTTGAGGTGACAAAGGTGGTTCTAGAATCCAAGGTGCTTTCTATTAGTACAAACAAATATATGTTCTTTAATTATTAGAAATTTATTTGAAAGTATTGTGCCAATTGTTTAGGCCAATATAAAAGGCATGCCTAAGAAACTTATAGCTATATCACGATTCATGAGAATATAGAGAGCATGACATGGTGAACTCCAGCTAGCATTAAAGTCTCTCTCTCTTCTTTTTTTTTTTTTTTGAGGGAACCAGCTAGCAGTAAAGTCAGGAATGCTCTTCCAGATGTAGCAAAGAATCAAATATTATAATCTCACCTAAATTAAAATATCAAAATATAATAAATTAATGTTATATGTTGAAACACTCTTGATATCAAATTTGGTGGAATAGCACAAAAGGCATTTCTTCCTCTGGGTGTAAAAATAGTGCTGATGTTTTCCGGACACCAAAACTAATACATGAAAGATTTTAAGCACAGTATCTTGCGTAAGAAAACAAATATAATTTGAATGGAAACATAAAAGGTTTTACACCACTCTTCTTGAACAAACATTCAAAGTATTGCTCTTAAGCAAGGCCTCAGGAATAATATGGAACATAATGTTTTAGCAAATAGCAGATTTTACTGAAAAAAGCCTATACAATTTTTAAAAATCAGCCTTAATAGGCTTCAGAAATTATGCTGATCATCAGACTCAAGACATATGGTCTACCTTGTTACCACAAATGCATTTCTCTATCACACACATATGAACCTAGTTATGCATGTACGAATGAGAATCATGTCTCAGACCAACCAGAATATTAGTGCTTCCATGTTGAAGTGCATCAAAAAGCTTTTCTTTCTTTCTTTTTTCTTTTTAAAGAGTCATGAACAGTTTGTCAATGGCCATGTCGTCAATTGCTTGAATAATTGAATGAGGATGCAGATGATCCTCATACCAGTGATGCATGCGTGACTCTAAAGGAAAGCATACCTGAAGCCAAAGAGAATCCTTGTGCTTCCATTCTGAAGTAGGCCAACCAGTGACTATTTTTTTTTTTTTTTAGAGCCATGAACAGAGCATCAATGCACATGATGACAATTGCTTGAACAATTTAATAAGCATGCAAAGGTTCCTAACAGGAAGCCTCAATCTATCAATCATTTCAATTTGCTATGCTTACATCATCTTTAATTAAGTTGCATACTTTCACCACACTTGCCAAAGTATGGAAAATAAATGCAACAATCAGTGTATGCAGAAATGTTGATCGCAGATCCAATTTTTCCTCTAATGTTTTTAGAATCAGCCAAAAACAGTCATTTGTTTATTTTTTAATTATTTCTTCTCCATAAGATCTCTTGTTGATTGCAATAACAAGAACTGAGAATCTCACTGTAAGCTCAAATAAAAAATTATTCTTTTCATTCGGATTGCTCAGACCTGCTGAATTCACTAATGATGACACACAAAGGTTCAGAGTGGATTTAAACTTTATGGTTATGTCATGGAAAAACTAATGAAGAGTTGGCAGAAAGAATCAATGAGCGAGACACTGAAGATAAAGAATTTGAAACAAAGTAGGGACTTAAAACCAAGGGTTTGAAACTGGAGAGAAAAAATTCTTGTTTCCTTTCAAGGTGGGAGTTCAAAACAATGAAATATTCCTGATCAGCATACAAAAAATTTATGAAAACAACATTCTGCTATCCATGTTTTGATTAACCAATCCTGTCAGCTTGGTGATGGCATCACACCCACTAAAAACTGATATGTGATACAATCACAAAGGGACATAAAATTAAAGGCAACATGGATGGCAGATCAAGAGCCTGACAGATTCCTACACATCCAGGTGATATAGCCTTATCAAGATGTCACAACCTAAAATCTTTTCTTTCTAAAGCCACCACCTAAAATCTATAATTTTAAGCCACTGGAAATCAGAGAAGGCAGAAATGCCAAATCACTACAAGGTAATGCCTCACGTAAGAAAACAAAAAAGGGAATGGATTTGAATCATGGAATGGAAAAAAAAAACTAGAATAAACAGATAGAAGATTAACAGGACCACTAACACAGAAAATCAGAGCGTGAAATTTTGTTTGTTACAAGTACAGCACTGAAATGTTTGTTGGAGGTTGCTGAGGAAATGACAGTAAACGATCCAAAAACATAACTATCTGCAGGTTTGGACACTTTGTTGGACCCTTCAGTATTTCATTCTAAGCAGCATTTCCAGAAGAAGTTTTTAAAACAATCCTTGCCTCTTTTGAGAAAACAGATCAAGGTGTTAGGAGTTATAATGATTAGTAAATGAGAACTGAACTTTGGTTTTTTGGGTATGGGCTTTAGCATCAGGATTGCCTAGGTCAAATGCAAGCAGATATAAGCAGGGGGAAAGTGAAAACATACTTAGAACAATTAAGTTAGCATCACCAGGTGCATAGTACCTTAACCCAGTATTTTGCTTTGGCAAATGATTCTGGACTCGTTATGTCATAGACGACAACTGCAACAGCTGCTCCTCGATAGTAAAGAGGTGCCAGTGCAGCATACCTGATTAAATATGCTAACCTCATAAATATATCATAAAAGAGAAACAGATTATATTACGTATTCAATAATAATTCACTGATTTAACTATATACCTCTCCTGGCCAGCAGTATCCCATATTTCAAACTTCACGGTTGTGGAATCTTGCAAGGCTAGTGTTTGTGATAAGAATGATGCACCAACAGTCACCTAAAGACCATCAAGAACCAACAGCATCAATATGTAACTATACGTTATAGAAATCAATCTAAAATGAGAATAAAGGACAAGAAGCAAATTATAACAAGTGGAATAGCACTAAGACATGCACAAGTCACTGGACAAGCGCAGGCCCGGTGATTGTTGGATAACTACTACTTATAAAGAACAATAACAATTTACCTTCGAAGTTGGGTCAAATTGACCGCGAACAAACCGAAGGACAATGCAGCTTTTACCAACACCGGAATCCCCCAACAATACCAACTGCATGTACAAAAAAAGGGTTCGATATGAAAGTAAATTATATGATGCAATTGGACAAAGAACTTGATGCCTCGATGATAATTCAAAATGGCAATTTTTATACACACAAGGTCATACCACAGAAGTCATATTAAAAGATGTGTTTTCCTTTGACCTGTTACCTCTCTATAAACCATTTATCTTTAATACCAAAACCCTATATTAAAGCTATTGACATGTTTGAACATAAGAAAGAAATTTCTACCATAAACCAAGCCAACTGCTAAATAATATCAATAAGGACAAAAATTATAACACTGTGAAAGAAAATGGACTTATGCTCTACTAATGTTTGGATGATCATGAGACAAGTTGCTGACAAACAAAATGTTAAATTGATGTGAGCAAAAAAGCAACTTCATAAGATCCTAGGTTTATGGAATTAGCCTGGGATGTTATCCTCTTAATATTAGGTCCTTTGTCCAAATGTTGCTATTAAAATGATGCTATATGCCCCTACACCATGAAGACTCAATAGAATTCCTCATAAGCAAGTGTCATGACTTGCAATGATCAAAGGCAGAAAGAGGGTCAAGGAAAAAGAAATGCTAATCCTGAAAACAACACAACTGAGGTGAACAAAATAAGGTTGATTAAGTAGGATACAACTTGTACTAGGGCAAACCCCCTATTGTTTCACAACTAGATGGATACAGTTCACCTCACAACTGTTCCTTCCATGAGGCCACTTAGGACACCGGAGTCCATTGTTGATGCTGTAACATGTCGTCGGCAAAAAATTCTGTTGATGAGGGAAGTTGAGTGGGAGGAGTTAGAAGGAATCAGGGCACCACCATTCACATGAGAAATCACTGTTTTTTGATAAGTTAAACCATCTTGGAAGTGGAATCTTTAATTCCTAGAAGATCAAACCAATGGTCCATGCCACCAATGTGACATCTATCTTCCTTCATGAACTAGAGACCTCATTCATGATTCCTTGTCAGCTGAATATCGAATTCAAGCATCCAAACAAAGCCTTGAGAAAAGTGAGATGCTAGTTAAGCTTGACACCAAAATAACCTTTTTCCAAGGTGTAAAAAAATTCTTAAAATAATCATCAAACTTTCTTGAAGAGGACCACTCAATTCATTGTTTTTTTCTTTTTTCAAATTAAAAGGTGACCATGTGGACTCAAAAAGCTCTTTGACAATGATGTCAAGCCATCATCATTTGTCATCTTTTAGCACCACTGCAAGGACTCTCCATGCTACTTTCCCATGTAGATCATATAATCACCTCCAGTAACAATCTGAATTTATCTCCACTGATATTTTTCAAATGAGATATTTGCAACATGCAGAGTTACGTAGCCTTCAGGATTGAAAGCCTTGTTCAGCCATTTTACTGAAAGTAAGCTGGTAAATATTTCCACGAGGGTTCATCTATCCTCTGCATTTTAGTCATTGATTTATTATTATTTTCTTTTACTTCACAAGGGCTATTGACTCTGCCTGTTTTGTGACAGCTATCAGTTTTAAGTCATATACATCTAGTATATTTGTAGTATACCTGCATAACAATAGCCCATTTGTGCTGAGCATCATACCAAAAGTCCACATAAAGATATATATGAGCACTGTAACTTGCAAAATACATAAAACAATACTAGCTTAGACTAGCAAAGCTATCCTAGCCTCTCATGGTGTACAAAACTGTCATAATCTGATAACACTTACATGAGTTTTTTCAACGTGTTGAAATTCTAGAGTTTTGTACAATACAGAAGGATAAAAAATAAAAGAAAAACCAAGAGGACTGGTAAAGAAAGCATCATTTAGTCATGCAGCTCCAGGACAAACAATGCGGTCACAACAGATACATTAAACTAACATACCTTAACACGCAAGTTTTTTGAGTCAGCAACCATTGAGTTTCTGATATTCAGACTGTCCAACCTACCAGCATTCCTATCTGATTAGTGCCAAAAGATCAAATGTTAGCATCCTGGATTGTCTCAAAAACTCAGCGTTATTTCATCTGCAGCTTGGCATACTTTAAAAAACAATAATTGAAAATTGTAAACTATGCCATAAAATTTTAGACTACATGCTTCATAGAGTAGAACTGACATATTTGCTTGCATGTATAGCTTGAGTTGCCTTACGCTTTTTAATAAATAAAAACTTGCATAAAGGAAAATGCCTCAGTAAATTTCATAATGACCAACCATATCAAACAAAGCATAGCACATAAGTATAAAGAAAAAAAAAAGTTCTAAGATACACAAAGGGAAAGCATACGCAAGCTAGCATCGCAACATTTGCATGTGAAAAAATCTCATTTAAAAATATTAAAATCCACTATTTTATGTTTAGTGTGATGCAGAAAATATTGGACATGATAAACTGTAGATGTGGCACCACAATCTAGATCAGGTAACTTCAACTAAACATTGTTGGCAAAATGCTACATTAAGCTCTTAATGGATAATAAAACAGAAAGGGCTAAAAACATTTTTTTAAAAAAAATCCGTTAAACTTTAAAGAAGGTACTAGGATGGTAGGGCATTACGCATATTTGCTTGTTGCCTACGGCAAAACTTCGGATAAGAAAAGATCATATACCTTGGCAACTAGTACATTAAAATGACAGAATAGATCATAGATTGATGATGACAACTGATTCTATTGCCATATGATAGGAAGCCTAAATTTTGAATTCACAATTACAGAGCTAATTTGATACATGTGGCAAGCGCAATATTATAAATGCAAAAGAAAAACAGCAATTTAATCAAGGATTAAATCACGAAATGGGTCTCACCCATTCCAAATTATGTGAATACCAAATTACACGCTGAGAAAGACAAAGAGAACATATCGAACAAAAATTCAACAAATAGATACTACAAAGGGTTACCTATTTGCAGGTATCGAAAAAAGCGATAGCCAAGGAATTAAATCGGATGAATCACGAAACCCTAGAGAAGGGAAGAGAAGGACAATCAGGGAGGGAGACATGGCGAAAAAATGAATACCCGGCAGGGAGGAGGAGCAACCCATCGGCCAGCGGAGAGGGGCGGTCGTGCCGCGAGTTATGCAGGAAAACGCAACGGAAAAAGCTATTAACGGGCTGGCTGGGACGATCGAGGGCGGGGAGGGCAACTCGGCGAGGGAGGGCAGGGAGGGAGGAGAGGATTCCGATTGGTCTCCAGCCTTCTCGAGTCGTGCGGGCGTCCGCGTGATTTAGCTGTCCGCCGCACGTGAAACAGGTTTGGTCTTTGCTTTCAACAGTGGAGTCGATATTACGGGAAGAGTGCACGGATTTTTTATTTAGGACCTACTGGTACCGTCTTCTTGGATTTTGAGTCCACCGCGGCCTGAGGTGCGTCAAATCGGATATAATAAAAAAAATTAAAAAAAATATTTTTCTTTTTTATTTGTAAAATATAAGTATGACGATGTAGTTAATTATTTTTAAAAAATACAAAGTAACACCCACGGAAGAAGCTTTACTATGGTACTTTATGTAATTTATTATTATTATTATATATTTTTTATTATTTACTTTTAGTATAATTAATAAATAATTGGTTCAATCAATAATAAATTTGATTAGTGCATATAATTAAAATAAAAAATTTTACTATGAGATATGGCTATAGAAAAAATGATAAGAAGAAAGAAGGTATATGATGCATCCACTTATGAGTGATGAGTATTGTTGCTGCTAAAATCTATTCACCGATTCGGGCGCGATCGGGCTCTGGGACGGGCTTCCTCCTGGACGGACCTGTAACACAGTCCTCATGCGAGAGGTATTGGGGGTGGCCCTCCGCGGAAAATCCTCCGACGCTCAAGTCAGCGGGGATCGGTAATCAACAAACAAGAGGAGAAGGCTCTCGCTGAAGAGTCTCTCTAAGGGTGGCCTTTCAAAAGCTCTGAGCAGAGCGCTAATGGCGAAAAATGGGGGAAGCCAAGGCAGAAGAAGAGTGTGCCAGTGAGCAAGTGCGCATACATGAGGAGTCGGCAGACGACTCTATTTATAGAGGATCACTTGATTCCCTGAGGGCGTCGTGGGTCCAAAAGTCGTTAGGATTTGAATCCAGTTTGTTATGAGGTCGGTAAGATTCGCATCTTGTTGGTTAGAGGATCGACGGCTGGGAGAGCTGGTTGATGTCTCAAGATTTGGCGAGTATATAGGCTCCAGGGTTCTAGGCCACTCTCACGGGTCCTAGGCCACTCTCAGATATGATTTCTGCTTGGAATCTTACGAATTTGAACTCTCCCGCACCGAATTCAGTAGAGGTTCTTGAGTGCCCGGGTCTAGCCGGGGCATAATAATGACTCGGCTGATGAGGCACAGTCGGATAGCTCGACCGGGGCCGAGAGAGACGATATAGCTTGGCTAAGGCCGAGAGAGACGATATAGCTCGGCTGAGGTCGAGGAATGATATAGCTCGGCTGAGATCAGGAGATGATATAGCTCGGCTGAGGCCGAGGGATGATATAGCTCGACCGAGGCCGAGGGACGATATAGCTTGGCTGAGGCCGAGAGATGTGATGAGATGATATATAGCTCGGCTGAGGCCGAGAGATGTGATGAGATGATATAGCTCGGCTGAAGCCGAGAGACGATATAGCTCGGCTGAGGCCGGGAGAAGATATAGCTCGGCTGAGGCCGAGAGATGTGATCCGCGCCTTAGGAATCCTTGGCTCGGTGAGGGGCTAAGGCACCCCGATTTACTGAGGCTGACTTATCTCTAGCGGGTATTGTTCAGCACGTGGGAGTGAGGGTTGATCCTAGCCCCTTGCACAATTATTTATGCAACAGCAATTTTACCCCTAAACATATGCCCCCCACTCCCTAGTTCGAAGCGTAGGTTTGGGCGTAGGGAGTATAACTCCGGGTGACACGATCTGAGTGGGTTTGGATTTGACAGCCTGTGTAATAGCGCTCTAATTAGTGCCACATGGCCGTTTTGCCTTTACGAAATGGAACCGTCGCTTCCTAGGGGCAACAGTTAGGGAAGCGCCACGTAGCAAATCCCGGTTTTCACAGTGCCTGCAGCGGCGGTTCCGGGCGTCTCGATCAAGATGCCTTATCTTCTTTTTGAGGTGGTTTCCTTCGGGGAGAAGTAAAGTCGAAATAGCGCTATTCCTATTCACCGCGCCCTTTCATCCCCTCCTGGAGAATCTTGTTCTTCTGCTTTCTTTGCGACGTCGTTCGGTGCTTCTTGCGACCAACAATATGGCGAGTCCCAGCAACATGATTTCAGAGATTACTCCCGGAGATCTGGAGAAAATACGCCAGAGGTATGGCATTCCCTCGGACATCATCCTGCGGTTGCCGGAGCCCGAGCACAGGGTCTCGCAAGAGCTGGAGGGCGGGATCTTTCTTTACGAAGATAGCCTGAAGGCAGGCCTCCGGTTTCCTCTTCATCCCTTAGTAAAAGAGATTATGAGATTCTACAACATCTGCCCAACAATGGTGGCGCCCAACAGTTGGCGGAGTATCGTCGGGTTTATCTCGATGTGCAAAAGGGTTCAAGTAACAACGACCCTACCCCTGTTCCGTGTTTGTCATCAACTGATGTCCAGGAGGGGCTCGGAGTGGTCCTATGTCGGACCTCGGAAGTCATTCAGGGTGATCATGGATAAACCGTCGTCTATAAAGGAATGGAAGGTTCGATTCTTCATCGCCGAAGGGAACATTGTTTCCGGCTTCCCATGAGGATGGGGAAATCCTGTTAGAGATGTAGAGGCGCATCCGGCCTTGTCCAAATAGGAGAGGGAGGACCTAGGGGTCCTTCTTGCTAGTTGAATGCTATCGGCCAGTGTCTTACTATCGGAGGAAGCCCTTTTCGCTGTCGGGCTTAGCCCCATTGATCCACAATGTGAGTGTCTTTCTTTCTCCCCTTCATTGATTTCATTCAAGTGAGTATACCTCGATCTGATTATTCGGTTACTGCGCTTGCAGCCAAGAAATCCACGCTGGGGGGTCGCATAAGGAAAGAGTTGGGTAAGCGTCCGAGAGAGGTCAATAGGGTCGAAAGATGCAAGCCTAAGAAGAAGGTTCGTCTTTCTGGAGAGCACTCGCCGGAGACATCGGCCAGAAAAGAGGGCGTGGGAGTGCCAACGGTGAGAGAGGGGTTCTCTCCGTTGAAGGAAAAAGCAATATCCGCGATGGAGGAGTGGAGATCGGAGGAGGACTCATAAAGGGTTGCCGAGATCCCTCGTTCTCTGGTGGTGGAGATAGTGGATAGCCCGGGAGAGGCTCCGTTGGAAGTTCAGGGTGAGCCTATCATCGAAGAGTCTTCCTTGGATGGGTTAGAGGGCGATGACGTTGGGCTACAGGCAATGGATTTTCGGAAGGAGTCTCCTGCCATAGAGCTTCCTCTTGAGGGGACTAGAAGTGTTGGTGAACAAGTTGAGGCTTTGGTGGAGTCCGCGAGGGAGGAGCAGGCGCCAGCGATTGAAGAGGAGCCTTTGGGTGAAGAAGGAGGACATGACGATGACCCTCCAGCTGAAGTTTCCCCTGTCGAAGCCTCGGGAAGATTGAGGCCGAGGCTGGTCGAGGTATCTGATGAATTGCAGGCTAGGCTTTTGCTGGAGGAGGCCAGGAGATTGAAGAGAGGCCTTTGGGTGAAGAAGGAGGACATGACGATGACCCTCCAGCTGAAGTTTCCCCTGTCGAAGCCTCGGGAAGATTGAGGCCGAGGCTGGTCGAGGTATCTGATGAATTGCAGGCCAGGCTTTTGCTGGAGGAGGCCAGGAGATTGAAGGCTTCTCAGTCTGAGATTATTCGGGCTGGCTCCTCGGATGGGCTGCCTGGTGGTCTGGGCTTGGCTATCGAGGAGGCGTTTTCTGCTTTGATGAAGTCGGCATTGTATCCGAGCGTTGGTCCCTCGACGAACGAGTTCGCGGACCTGGATTTTATCAACGCCACTTTTGGTCAGTGGAACGTGGCGAAGGATGTTCATCTTCTCCCCGATATCGACAATCCCACCCTCATGGGGTTAGCTAGGTCTTACACCTCCCGGGTGAGTTGCTATTCTGGAGTTCCGGGTGTTTTCTAGCGACTTCGATCACGCTTTCTTATTTGAGTTTTGTTTTGCAGAGTGCTCTGATCAATAGGGTTTTGTGCTGGCGTTTGAGCCTGGCAACAGGGGCCAGCGTTCAGGCTAAGAGAGTCAGCACCGAGCTCCGACTGCGAGCAGAGGCGTCCGACAAATTTGAGCGACTCATGGACACCGCTAACAAGAACTTGTCGGTGGCGAGGGGGTTGCACCGGGCCGCCCTTGACGACGTATCCAAATTAAAGCTTGAAGTTAAGGAGCTACACGGGCTCATGGCGAGGTATGACGAGGTATGCTCAGAATTGTCACAGGCCAGATCCAGGCATACTAAGGAAATGGAAACTGCTAAGAAGCAGTTTGATGAAAGTTGAGACTGGCTGAGGAGAGAAGCTTCTGAGGAGAGGAGTCGCACGAATAGAATGCTTGGCGAGTCAGAAGAGAAGATCCGACAGCTGCAGCATTGCATTATCGCTAAGGATGATAGGATCAAGTGGCATCAGGAGAGGATGTCCAAACTCGACAATGAGCTCTCCCAGTCCAAGGAAGAAGTTAACAATAGACAATCAAGGATTAACGACCTCAAGGACCGGATAGAGCAAGTTAAAGCCGACAAGCTAAGGGCCTTCGGCAAGGTCGAAGAATTGACCAGGAGATTATCTCAGTGAGAGGAGGAGGTATAGCCCAGTCTTTTTAATTTTCTCCATCGGCTCACTGTTGCATTGACTAACTCCACGTTGGCAGATGGAGAAGGCGAGGCTCGAGGGTCGAGGTCAATTAGAAAGCCTACAAGAAGAACTAGTGTCGAGCCATCGGAGGAGCTCGGAGCTCGAAAGGCAGGTTACTGAGGCTGAAGAGCGAGTCACCTCGCTTCGGGGTCAAGTCGCTGAGGTTGAGAGGCATCTCGCCATACTTCGGGGCGAACAAGATGCAACCTGTGCTGAGGCTTTCCAGCTCGGCGAGGAGGAGACCCAAACTAAAATATCCTGGAAGCATCCGGAGTGGGACCTCTCTTTTCTGGATGTCGAACCCTTCGAGGCCTACACCCCAGGGGCTGAAGAAACCGAGTACGAAGATGTCTCAGACATCGATTTGGACGCTATCTTGGGTTCAAGTGAGGCTACAGCTTCCGAGGGACACTTCAAACCTGCCGCCGAAGGAACGACGACTTTAGAAGTGGGCAAAACGAGCCGAGCCTCTCTGGGTGTTGTTGAGGACACTGCTGGAACTGATCGAGCTCCTGATCCTTGAGGGCCATTTGTGTACTTTTGTTTTTCAGACATGTAATTTGGTTAAAATTTTCAATGGATGGGTCTTTTGTCTCCATCTACTTAATCGCCTCTTTTGGCTGATCCTTTATTCCAAGTTTTCTTTTGACTGCGAACGAATTATGACTCATTTGCTATCTTGGGCTGGTTTGGCCCGGACTAAGCAAATATCTCGATCGAGGCCGAGGTATAAAATGGTTCGGCAGCGGTGTAGGATGGCTCGACCTGACATGGCCAAAATTACCGCAATATCCTGGTCAAGTTCGTGGTCGGGTAATTCGGCCTGTCCGAGACGAGGAAGCGAGTGCGCTTTTGGAGGGAGTTTGGCTTTGGAAAAAAGGGGGGTGCATCCCGAGCGCTGTGGTGTCGTTAATAAATCCCTTCGGAGAGGGGGCGGGACTCTTCGCTTCCTGCGGGCGCTGATTGAGATGGCGCGTGGCGGATTTCTGAGAACTAGAATCAATGGCCTGGGCGACCGGAATGCTTACCAGAAGCAGTTTAAATACTGGTGGGGGGTACGCCATTGTTAAACATCTTCTCTGCCGATCTTCTGTTGGCCTATCCAAGCTTGCGACAGCAGGATGGCTTCCGGAGGTGAAGGGAGGTCTACTAGAACCCCAAGTAGTGGCATTGGCGGCAGTGGGGGGCTCCACTGGGACCGTGCCATGATAACTATCGACGGGGAGGTCTTGGCCTCACTGTTCGCAGATCGCGAGCAAATTCGGAGGACGGCCGAGCGATATCTGGCCATTTCCACAGGGAGATTGAGCTCCTCCGCAAAGCCAACAGTCGGCTGGAGAGGCAGGTGGCATCCCTTCAACAACAGGTGGGTGTGTCGGCTCTGCGGCGGGGGGAGAGCTCAACAGCATCCAGAGGGAGTGATAAGCCCCTGTGAGGGCTAATGTATCTTTCTCTTTGTTTTCCCCTTTTATGAAAGAAGAAATTCTGCAACTTCCGCGTTTGCTATCATCTTTGAAATGCTTGTTTTCATCGCGTGAGTCTTATAAACAAAACACCCTCTTGGGGGAATCTCTGGCGATCTCGGCAAGACTCGAGATATAGTGTTCATGCTTTGGCCGAGGCAAAGGGAACTTCACAAGTTCCAGCCGGGGTGCAATGTACCGCACGGTTTGGCCGGAGTATAAAGAGTGCTTCATTATCACTGAGGCGTTGGCAGCTATCTCAGTCCGGATCGAAGCGAAAGATAACGTTCAATCATGCTGTACTGAAGAGATACTTCGGTTTATTCCGATGTATAGAAGCAGTTTTGGCCTTAAGCAGGAGAAAAGGGCAATGTCTCGGTTTATGCCGAGACATAACGGGCAGTTGGGCTGGAGCGGGGGATATCGAGGTGCCTTTATTGAGGAGTACTTGGCTTCTACACCTTTTTATTATTCTGCCAGCGTCTTGTCTTTTCCAAGGCGAGTTGACCTTCTTTTTGCCGAAATGGATAATACGGCTCTGTAACCTGCAAAATATTGCCTCGGTATTTTCCGGGGTCATTTATCCTGTCAATCTTTTCCAAGGTACGACATAAATGCTAATTTACAATTGGAGGGCATCGTTTTCGCTGGGCGATTTCCCAGGCCTGCCCGTATCTCAAGGATCAGCGGGCGATCCCCTGCATTTAAGGCTCTCGATTCGAGATCATGGAAAAATCTTTTGGCATGCGTCATAGCTCGGGCGATGCGTTTGGCGCGCATTGAAGAGTGCTCTTTTCATCTTCGGAGGCCACGTGGCGTGTGGGTATGGCGTTTTGAATTTTGGGGCTCTCTGCTTTAATAGCTGCTCCCTGTCCGTTTGCCTATAAAACGGAAGGAGAGGGTCGTTTTAGGCCATCTTCCAAGGTTTTCTTCTCCGTGAGTTGTGAGAGTTTTCATGATGCCTGTATCCCTTGGGCTGAGAGTGGGGGGACTGAGTTTTCCTTTTGCAAGTCGTCTTCCTCCGGATAGCTGGAGTGATGAAGGAGTCGCTAAAGAGCAACTCATCCTCCAGAGAGGAGTTTCGGAGATCATATGGAGAGCGCACAGGAGATCCGCAGAGATCACATGGAGAGCGCACATACGCGCTTCCTGTGTGTCCTTTGTGGTTTGCTACGGGGGTCGCAGGGTAGGAGTGCACATGTACCCCCGTAGCATGCGCGGACTTTTCGTTCTCCCTCTGGCTAGATGCTTAGTCCCTCCATGTGGAAATCTTTCGCCATGTGAAGAGGGAGTTGAGAGCAGTGCGGGGCTGATGGTCCCCTGTCTCTCTCAATCGGGCAGCGACCTGCAGCCCACATTCCACCCAGGGGGAAGCTTCCTCGGCCTCGATATCCACTAGTCTGTGTCTCTTTTTGGATCTCTTAATTCATCCAGAGAACCCATGGGAGGCCGGCCCTGTTATCTATCAGGGTAAGCTGACTGGTTTCTCTGATTTCTCGGGTCAGACATCATTATCAACCGAAACTGACTGAAGCAGTTCGGCCAAGTTATTTACTCGTCTTTTATTTCCTGTGCTTTGATGTACTTGTAACTCCTCTTAGGAGGTTGTAACTTTTCATTTGATGAGGAAATAAAGAAAGTTTCATTCTTTCTTCCTTTAGCACCTGCTTCTTTTGTGCTGAGAGTTGTTACTCCCATATTACGCTTGTGTTTCATAGCATACTTTGGCAGTGCTATTGCTACTTTGTTCTTGCTAAGATCAATGTCCGGTCCTCAGCGAAGAAAGCGTATACCCATGCTTGAGTCAAAGAGAGGCCTGGGCGGTCTGTGGACTCTGAGGTAAGCATGATCTTGTTTGCAGAACGAAGCAGGTGTTTTTACAAGGAAAAACAGCTCTTGGCATGTCTTTGCTGTCGAATAGTAGGACGTCGTTTGCCTCTGCCGAGGTATTATGAGTGTTTTCGTTATCTTAGAACATCTGAGGGATCACTCGATTTGATCGAGGTTTTAGACCATGTTTCACTTGGCATGGCCAAGGTAATAGACGCACTTTGGCTCTAGCCGTAGCTTCCGCGTTGTTCATTCCGTCCGGGGCTTGTATGCTGCCCGAACCTTGGACAAAGTTTCTCCATCATTCGGTCCGGTCGAGGCTTGTAAATTGCTCGAATTTGGACGACGTTTTGGAGACCATTTGGTCCGACTGGGGCTTGTAAGCTGCCCGAATCCGAATGAAGTTTTGGGGACTGTTTGGTCCGACCGGGGCTTGTAAGCTGCTCGAACCCGAACGATGTTTTGGAGACTGTTTGATCTGGCCGGGGCTTGTAAGCTGCCTCGAACCCGAACGATGTTTTGGAGACTGTTTGATCCGACCAGGGCTTGTAAGCTGCCTGAATCCGAACGAAGTATCTTTGACGTTTGGTTCGGCCGGGGCTTGTAAGCTGCCCGAATCCGAACGAAGTATCTTTGACATTTAGTTTGACCGGGGCTTGTAAGTTGCCCGAATCCGAACGAAGTATCTTTGACATTTGGTTCGGTCGGGGCTTGTAAGCTGCCCGAATCCGAACGAAGTATCTTTGACGTTTGGTTCGGCCGGGGCTTGTAAGCTGCCCGAATCCAAACGTAGTATCTTTGACGTTTGGTTCGGCCGGAGCTTGTAAGCTACCCAAATCCGAACGAGGTTTTGCATATCACACGTCTCCCAGCTGCGTCGGGAGTGCTCGGCCATACCAAGCCTTCGCAGAATGTAATTTGGCCTAGCCGAGATATGTAGCTCTGGCTCAGAGCTCGGCCTAGCCGAGGTATGGAGATTTGGCTCAAGGAGATAGCTCGGTTGTACAGAGAATGGATGCGTAAACGACATCTGTTTTCTATTGCGACCTTTCAAAAAAAACAATCGTAGCGGTCGTGCCGCGGATAATAGAAACAAGATACCAAAGTTGTAAATGGGGCAAGTCTATAGAGAGCGTACTCTATTAGTGATATATGCAGAGGTTGTCCAAACTCCACATCCGGGGAACAAATTTCCCGTCCAAATACTGGAGTTTGTAGGTGCTGGGTCCGACGATTTCCGCCACTTGATAAGGGCCTTCCCAATTTGGCGACAGCTTTCCTTGTTCTAGTGGCTTGGAGACGGATGCTTTCCGAAGGACGAGATCATCGGGCGAGAAGGATTTTCCTTTGACTCTAGAGGCATGATAACGAGCCACTCTTTGCTGTATGCAGCTACTCTGATTCGAGATTTCTCTCTGATCTCTTCACCATGTCGAGATTAGTGCGAAGTTGCTCTTCGTTAGCTTCCTCTAAGTAGCTCTCCACTCGCGGAGAAGGGAGTCCTACCTCCACAGGGATGACGACTTCCGTGCCAAAGGCCATCCAGAATGGGGTCTCACCGGTGGGGATTCTCTGGGTAGTGCGGTAGGCCCATAGGACGTGATGAAGTTTGTCCGCCCATCTACCTCGGGCTCTGACGAGCCGAGCTTTGATCCCTTAAAGCAGGGTCCGATTAGTTACTTTGGCTTCTCCATTGGATTGTGGATGCCCCACCGATGTAAGGCGGTGGCAGATCCCATGTTCCTCACAGAAACCTCGGAACTTTGGATTATCAAACTGCCTGCCATTGTCAGTGATAATTGTATGCGGAAGGCCGAAGTGGCAGATAATGGATCTCCACACAAAGTCCCTGGCCCGAGCTTCGGTTATTTGGGCAACTGCCTCAGCCTCCACCCACTTGGTGAAGTAGTCGATGGCGACAAATAAAAATTTTCTCTATCCAGTGGCGAGGGGGAAAGGGCCAAGAATATCCATCCCCCACTTAGCAAAGGGCCAAGCGGAGGAAATAGGGACTAAACTGGTGGAGGGGAGCCTCTGGATGTTGGAGTGTCTCTGACATGAGTCACAAGCTCGGATGAGATCATCAGCATCCTTTTGCATAGTGGGCCAATAATACCCCTGGCGCAGCACCTTGTGGCATAAAGATCGACTCCCCAGATGGTTACTGCAAATTCCTTCATGCACATCCCGAAGAGCATAATCAGCTTCAGATGGGCGAAGGCACTTGAGCAACGGCATGGAAAAGGATCGCTTATAGAGCTGGTCGTCGACCAACACAAAGTGGGCGGCTTGCAGCTTCAGCTTTCTTGCTTCCTTACGGTCGGTTGGGAGCGACCCTTCTTTGAGATACCTCGAGATGGGGTCAAACCAGGATGGCTCGGCCTCAATCTACATCACTCGGTCCGCCTTCGCGATGCTAGGCTTTTCCAAAATTTTCAGGGGAAACTTTCGTTTAGAACTCATCGATCCCGCAGTCGCCAGTCGGGATAATAGATCGGCATGGGCATTCTTGGATCTGGGGATCTAGATAACTTCAAATTCAGAGAAGTGGGAAAGCAAGTCCCGTACCTGCTGGAGATACCGAATAATGTTTGGCTCCGGGCCTCGAACTCGCCCCGCACGTGACCGGCTACCAACTGAGAGTCGGTAAAGGCATTCAGCTTCTTCACTTTCAGATTGCGGCGATTCGGAGTCCAGCAAGCAGAGCTTCATATTCGGCTTCGTTGTTGGAGGCTGGGAAGGAAAAGCGAACGCTATACTCGAAGGTCGCCTCCTCCGGGCTGGTAAGGATTAAACCAGCACCGGAGCCATTGGCATTGGAGGATCCATCGACGTGGAGCAGCCACAGGGCGTTTGATCTCTGATGCTCGGAGGAGTCCATAGTAGAGCCATCCTCCGGGATGGTGCATTCAAGAAGGAAATCAGCTAGTACTTGCGCTTTGATGGCTGGGCAAGGTTGATATCGGATATCATGCTCGCTTAACTCAATGGCCCACTTAGCCATTCTCCCTGATGTCTCCGGGCGATGGACCACTGCCTTGATGGGTTGATCGGTGAGAACTATCACAGAATGTGCCTGAAAATATGGTCGCAGCCTCCGAACCAACGTTACTGGGGCCAAAACCAACTTCTCGATCCGGGTGTACCTTGTCTCGGCATCCCGAAGCAGTTTGCTGACATAGTAGATCGGCTTTTGAGTCTTTTTCTCTTCTCTGACCAAAACTGAGCCAATTGCGCCTTCTGAAACCACCAAGTACAGGAATAGCATCTCTCCCGAGTTGGGGCTGCTGAGGAGGGGTTGCGAGGCGAGATACCTCTTGAGGTCCTCAAATGATTTCTGGCACTCGAGAGTCCATTGAAAATTCTTGATAGATCGAAGAGCTTTAAAGAAGGGAATGCACTTTTTGGCCGATCGAGCTACGAAGCGGTTGAGGGCCGCGATTCTTCCTGTTAGGCATTGGACCTCTTTGACATACGCCGGGGGCGCCATTTGCTGGAGAGCTTGAATCTTCTGCGGGTTGGCCTCAATGCCTCGCTGAGAGACCATGAAGCCCATAAACTTCCCAGAGTTGACACCAAAGGCGCACTTTGTTGGATTGAGCTTCATCCGATATTTTCGGAGCGTCGTGAAGCTCTCAGAGAGGTCCTCAATGTGCTGGGAAGCTTCTTTGCTTTTGACCAGCATATCGTTGACATATACCTCCATGTTTCGGCCGATTTGCTCCTTGAAGACCTTGTTGACCAGCCTTTGGTAAGTTGCACCTGCATTCTTCAGACCAAAAGGCATGACACGGTAGCAATATGTACTTCGATCGGTTATGAAGGTGGTATTTTCTTCATCCTCAGGCGCAATTCGGATTTGATTGTAGTCGGAATAGGCGTCCATGAAGGTTAGCATCTAATGCCCTGAAGTAGCATCTACAAGCTGATCGATCCGAGGGAGAGGAAAGATGTCCTTCGGGCAGGCTTTATTGAGGTCGGTGAAGTCGATGCAGATCCGCCATTTGCCATTCGACTACTTTACCATGACGACATTGGACAACCAGCTCGGATAGTTTACCTCCCGAATGAAGTTTGCCTTAATAAGTTTGTCGACTTCTTCCTCAATCGCCTTCTGCCGCTCAGGGGAGAAGCTCCTCTTCTTCTGCTTTATGGGCCGGGACATCTCATCTACATTAAGACGATGGACGAGGACGTCCGAGCTGATTCTCAGCATATCGAAAGTAGACCAGGCGAAGACATCAGCATTCCTTCGGAGAAAGTTGATCAGCTCCATCCGAGGTTTCCCTTTTAACAACGACCCGATCTTTATAGTTCGGTCTGGCCGGGCTTCGTTCAGCGACACCTCCTCCAGCTCTTCAGCTGGTTCTCCCAGTTGCTCGGCAAAATCTTCCCGAGCATCCAGTCTATTAACCTCGGGCAATTTGGATTGCAGGCTGATGATGAAACACTGCCGAGCTACAGCTTGGTTTCCTCGGACTACTCCCACTCCCCATCCGGTAGGGAACTTCATTGCTAGGTGTGGGATGGAGAAACGGCTCTAAGGGACATCACGCCGGGTCTCTCAAAAATTGCATTGTAGGGCGACCGAAGCTTGGTCACCAGAAAATCTATGTGGACCGTGGCAATGGAAGGCCAAGTCCCCGCGCGGACCGTCAAGGTCACGACCCCTTCGAGGGTAATTACATCGCCGGTGAACCCCATTAGGGTAGAGTCCACGGCTCGAAGATTCTCCATAAGCAGTTTCATCTTCAGAAACACATCGAGATACAAAATATTGATGGAGCTCCCACTATCAATAAGGATTCGATCTACATCATAGTTGTTCAGATTAAGGGATACAACCAACGTATCATCATGCGGGAACTATATTTTCCGAAGGTCGCTGTCGGAGAAGGAGAGCTCATTTGTTCGCGCTTTCTTTGGCGTCGAACCTTCTTCATCGTTCCGCCCACTCGACGGGCTGCCAACTGCCTCGATCACATTAATGTGACCAGCGACCGAAGGATTCAGAGGAGGAGGTTGCTGAGGCTCAGGTTGACGATCGCCCCCATTCCTTGGCTCGGGTGCTCTCCTGAATTGGTCTAGCCTACCCCGCTGGATGAGCCTTTCGATCTCGTTCTTCAACTGCCAGCACTCTTCAGTATCATGGCCATGATCCCGATGGTAGCGGCAGTATTTGGTGGGATTTCTCCGGGCATCATTCCCTCAGAGACAAGGTGGTCGGGGGAGCTGGCGCTCTATTGCCATGAGGATCTCCGCCCTTGGGGCAGTGAGTAGAGTGAATCGGTTGAACCTCCTTGGTGGGCTCTGGGTGCGGTTCCTCAGCGGGGGCGGAGGAACACTTTGGCGGCGAGGTGGACTTGGCTGGCGGGCGGATCGGTGCTTGTCCGAGTCCTTGGGCTCCTTTTTCCTTGTCAGCTCGGTGCAGGCAGCTCTCCGCGATTCTTCGACTCTAGCATATTTGTCTGCCAGAGCCATCATGTCAGAGAGGTTTTGAGAGTAGCTGACCTCCAGCGCTAGGTAAAAGTCACTCTCCTTCAGTACTCCACCTGCTAGGGCGGACATGGCCACCTCATAATTAAGGTGGTCCACTTCCAACATGGCCGTGTTAAAACGGCCGAGATATTTTTTCAAGGACTCCCCCTCTCTCTGCTTAACCTCAGAGAGGGAGTCGGATCTTCGCCGATGACGACGGCTGCTGACGAACTGGCTGATGAAGAGGCGGCTCAGCTTATCGAACGAACTAACGGAACCTGGTTTCAAAGCATTGAACCAGGTTCGAGCGGATCCCCTGAGGGTGGAGGGGAAGGCACGGCAGAGGATCGCATCTGATGCCTCGTGGAACATCATGATTGATCTGAAGCTGCTGAGGTGGTCGTCGGGATCGGAAGCCCCATGATAGGGCTCGATGGCGGGCAGCTTGACGTGGGAGGGAATCACTTCCTCCATGATTCCCTTGGAATAGGGAAATGCCCTGCTCCGTCTAATGGTGGAGCGGATGGGCCTGCTTGGCGGCATCTAACTCCTGGCGCATCTCCCGGAGTTGTTGGCGGATCTCCTCAGGCACAACAGGAGGGGCCGGACGAGGAGAGAAATGAGACAGTGTCGAGTCATGGCGAGAGAACATCGGAGAGAGGGATCGGGCCGCCGAGATCGGGGAAGATCTTTGCCATGGCCCCCTTGGGGGCTGGCTCAGCTTTCCTAGGGCGGCGAGGGGGGTCTGCAACCCCATGCAGGCTGGAGAAGGAGATCACCAGATGAGCGGGGGCTGCACTCTCCTCAGGAGGATGAAGGGAGAAAAAATCTCCGAGGCATGCATGTTTTAAAAAATTGATAACAATTATCAATGCGGAAATTTAAATATTACATACTAATCTATCTAACAAGCATCAAGATCATATCTTTGCCTTGTATATAGGATCGATTGATCCAAAATATGCATATAAATAAAACTATCAAGATCATGTCTTGATCTTCAAGGCAAGAAGTCATACTTCTTATCTTGAAGCATGCCTTAAGATCTAGGGATCATATCACTTACCTTAAAGGCAATTGGTAAATCCTTTTATACTCTCCAGCTGTTCAATCGTCCGGCCTCTAGTATCATCCACGCGAAGCCCCGAATGATCGGATTCCCGGGAGTGCTAGCTCGCGGAAAACGACTTTGCTGATCTTGAATCCTCCCACTTGAATTCTTCTTCTACGATCCTCCACACTTCCGTTAGCACCAGAATCACAAGGATTTTCTATTCTAATTCTTTAGAAAATCAATTCACGACATATCGTGTGTTGTTTTTCTCTTCTGTGTAATCTGGTGAGGGATGTCCTCTATTTATAGTATCTTTTTAGCCAGCCCATTAAATTCTAACATTTAGAATTCCGCTGCTTGGCAAAAACCAAAGATACGCCGAACCGTAGCGCTTGGTTAATTCCGATGTTCAGAAAAAACCAAAGAGTCGTCAAACCGTAGCGCTTGGTTAATACAAAGAGGTGCATTTATTCCATATAAATTCTAACACTTTATAATTCCAACGGAATTGTTTGGAGAAGATTAATGCAAGACATTAAATTCTATATATGAATTTACTTTCTCAGACTTATGCGAGAGGTTTGGGTTTAGTTTTTGGTTTAAGCTAATCTGAATTTATTGGACTGAACCCATATAGATCATGGTCCTAGCCCAAATCAAATTTGGCTAGTCCTGAATCTATTTAAATCCAAATCAAGTCTAATTTTAAATCAATATTTGAAATTGATAGTCCTTCTAATAGACTTAAACCAAATTGAATCTTATTCAATTGTACTTAACCCAATTGAGATAATTCAATCAATCAAATTGATTAATTAAATCATATACGATTCTCAATCATTGATCAGCAAACAGATCATCCTAGGAAACTTCTATGCGTGTGACTCTCTAGGTTCGAACCTAAGCCGATAGCATAGAAACAACTTTCTATACTAATCGATGTGCCCATCTAGCAATGGAACCCATGTCCGGATAGGTCGAAGAGTTCCCGAGCAAACTCCAAGAACCCTAAGAAACAATTACCGTATAATTCATCCTCTTGACCACAAATGCTAAGGATGGCTTAAGAACCTGTCAACTCTAAATAGCAAATCCATAAAGTGATTTCAATTTTAGTGATCATGTGACTTTCATATGAAGTGCCTTGGCCAAGGTCTTGCTAAATTGAAACACAAGCATTTCTCCTTTTAACGAGATAGGTCAAATTCCATCTTGATCCACAACTGACTACCACAAGTACTTGACTGCACCCAGTAACCTTTCGTAGCTGGATTAGAAATCCAGGTGGTACGGCACCTAAGTACAATGAGTTGCTTGTAAGCCACTGGTTGTGATCTTCAGGTCTGAAGGATACTTATACCTATATCTTCTCGGATTAACTCTTGACAGTAGAGTATCCGGAAATGAGTCTTGTTCGGTGAAATGTACTCCTACACTTTCACCTGTATGTCATACCAGTGTCTCTACACTCCTTGGTTAAGAGGACAACCAACAAATATGATATACAACATCCTATAATTGATAGTACTATGGTCCTGTCATAGTATATCATATGGTCACGAACCTTTTTGAGGACCTTCAAAGATAAATCCTCTTTATCGTAAAGGAAGATCCTAAGGGCTTCATTACAATCAGGAGTATTAAGAAGATGTTCTTGTAATGAATAAACTGCCAAATAACTTTTATTAATATATCAATTTATATACAATTTACATTAGCACAATCATCAAATGATTGGCTTTAGGATACAATTCCCAACAAACTCCCACTTAGCCTAAAGCCACTCATTACAGTATCTAATACCCATCTTCAACTTATAGTTGTCAAACTCCTTGATGTTGAGTGCTTTAGTAAATGAGTCACCTAGGTTTTCCTTTCCATCAATCTTCTGAAGATTTATGTCACCTCGGTCTACAATCTCTCGAATAAGATGAAACCGGCGCAGTATGTGCTTGGTGCGTTGATGTGTTCGTGATTCCTTTGCTTGAGCTATGGCACCAGTGCTGTCACTGTACAACAGGACTGGTCCATCTATGGAAGGTGTCACTCTAAGCTCGGAAATGAACTTTTGCAGCCACACAGCTTCTTTCGCAGCATCTGATGCAGCAATGTACTTTGCCTCGCACACCGAATCTGCCATTGTATGTTGCTTGGAACTTTTCCAGCAAATAGCTCCATCATTCAGGATAAACACGAAACCCGATACACTTTTTCTATCATCATGATCTGATTGGAAACTAGTATCAGTATATACAACAAGTTTCAAATCAGACTCTCCATAGACTAACCACTTGTCCTTAGTTTTTCTCAAATACTTAATGATTGTCTTAACAACTTGCCAGTATTTTTCTCCTTGATCAGATTGGTATCTACTCACTACTCCTAGTGAGTATGCCACATCTGGTCTTGTACATGTCATGGTGTACATAATCGATCCCACTGTCGAAGCATATGAAATTCGACTCATACGTTCTCTTTCATTAGGAGTTGTCGGACAATCCTTTTTTGAAAAATGAATTCCATAGCCTATCGGAAGATAGCCTTTCTTGGAATTCTCCATGCTAAACCTCTTTAGCACTGTGTCAATGTACGTAGATTGGGATAAACCAAGCATCCTCTTAGATCTATCTCTATAATCTTCATCCCTAGGATGTATGATTCTTCTCCCAGATCTTTCATGGATAATTGTGATGATAGCCATGTCTTTATTCCTTGTAATGCAGGGATATCATTCCCGATTAAGAGAATATCATCCACATATAATACAAGAAATACAATAACAGAATTGTTAGCCCATTTATAAATGCAAGGTTCTTCTTTATTTTTAATAAAGCCATAAGATTTGATCACTTTATCAAATCGTATGTTCCAACTCCTAGATGCTTGCTTAAGTCCATAAATGGACTTCTGTAGCCTACACACTTTAGACTCATCTTCAGATATAAAACCTTCAGGCTATATCATATACACCTGTTCTTCTAAATCACCATTTAGAAAAGCGGTTTTAACATCCATCTGCCAAATCTCATAATCGAAGTGTGCTGCTATAGCTAGCATAATCCGATTGGATTTCAGCATTGCCACAAGAGAAAACGTTTCGTCATAGTCAATACCATAACGTTGACGATACCCCTTAGCAACCAGACGTGCTTTATAGGTCTCAACCTTTCCGTCTGCGCCTCTTTTCCTCTTAAAAACCCACTTATACCCTATGGGTTTTATCCGTTCGGGTGGGTCAACTAATGTCCATACATTATTGTCCTTCATGGAGTCAAGTTCAGATTTCATGGCCTCAAGCCATTTATTAGAGTCAGTCCTTTGCATAGCATCCATATAGGTGATCGGATCCTCGTTGTTCTCATCGAGTTCAACAGGATCATCATTTTGGACCAAAAAACCTAAGTATATGTCCGATTGATGTGGTACTCTACCAGATCGCCTTAATGGTGCATCTAAAATGGGTTTTGAGTTTGATCTAATCAACTCAGATTCTAAGGGTTCACTGGTTTGTGTTGTTCCTTCTACTTGATGAACTTCCTCAAGTTCAACATTAGAGCTATTTGTTCCTTCACTAAGGAACTCCTTTTCAAGAAAAACTGCTCTATTACTAATGAACAAATTTTGTTCTTCAGTATTGTAGAAGTAATATCCTTTGGTCTTTTTTGGATAGCCGATAAAAAAACATTTGTCAGATTTGGATTCAAGTTTATCTGATTTTGCACGTTTCACATAAGCCGGACACCCCCAGACTCTCAGATAGGTAATAACCGGTTTATGTCCATACCACATCTTATGTGGAGTTTTAGAAACAGACTTACTTGGAACCTTATTAAGAATATGACAAGCTGATTCTATTGTGTATCCCCAAAATGATATTGGCAAGCTCGCAAAACCCATCATGGACCGAACCATGTCTAACAGAGTTCGATTCCTTCTTTCGATACACCGTTATGCTGCGGTGTTCCAGGAGGAGTCCATTGGGAGAGAATCCCATTCTCTCTTAAATATATCACAAATTCATTGGAAAGGTATTCGCCTCCTCGATCTGATCGAAGGGTCTTAATACATTTTCCTGTTTGTTTTTCTACTTCTTTATGATATAGTTTGAACATTTCATACGACTCAGATTTATGTCTCATAAGATAGACATAACCAAACCTAGAGAGGTCGTCTGTAAAAGTAATGAAGTAGTAATATCCACCTTTGGCACAAGTGCTCATTGGTCCATATACATCAGTATGTACTAGACTCAATAGCTCTTTGGCTCTTTCACCTTTTCCAGTAAAAGATGACTTGGTCATTTTACCAAGAAGACATGATTCATAGGAAGTTAATGATTCACAATCATCAACTCGAAGGATGCCCTCATGAGTTAACCAATTTAATCTATTCTTATTGATATGACCCAGCCGATGGTGCCAAAGATAAATGTCTGTGACATCAGTTATTTTAGGGCGCTTACTTGAATTGTACACTATATTCACAGGCTGTGATAATATAAATCATTAGATAAATGCCCAGTCATTACAGTAACTCCATTCATAATGATATTCAAAGTAACATCATTTATTGAAATTTCATAATGACTTTTGGCTAGAAGGCCTACAAAAATTATGTTCAACAAGAACGTTGGGCAAAAATGACAATCATTTAGTATAATGACATTTCTATTGAAAACTATTTCAAGAACTCCTAATGCCAGAACTGGAACCAATCTTCCATCGCCGACATTAAGGAATCTTTCATTGTCCTCAAATCTTTTAGTAACCTGTAGTCCCTGCAATGAATTGCAAATGTTAAAAGGACTCCTGGTATCCAATACCCAGGTCTTATTATCATATACAGAAAAATTACAAGGTGTTATCATATAAATACCTTGTTGAGCAACATCTTGCTCCTTTTTCTTCTTTGGCCTGTTTTGATCAAGTGTGGCAATGTAAAGAGGATAGTTCCTCTTCAGTGCCCTTGCATCTTACAGTGAAAGCATTCAGCTTGACTTTTATCAACTTTCTTCTTCTGCATCTGACCCCTTATAGATGTCTAGCATGTTGCACCTTTTTATTATTCTTTTTCTTCTTCTCTTTCCCAAAGGGTTTACGCCCTACCTTAGATCCTTCAACCATATTAATCAAATCCTTAGAGAGCTGGTTATCCTTCTCAAAGTTTTGTAACAACCCCAACAAACCGTGGTAGTTGACTGCAGGCTTTGTCATTCAAAAATGAGTAAGGAAAAGTCGGAAGGATGGAGGCAAGGAATTCAGGATCGCGTCTTTTCCCAACTGCTCATGTAAGGGAAAGCCGAGCTTGCTTAGGAGTTCTATCTTCTCGATCATATACAATACATGATCAGTGATAGGAGATACATCCCTCATTCGAGCATTGAAAATAGCACAACTAGTCTTGTGCCTTTCAACATCGTCGGGTGTACCGAAAGATTCATTCAACGCTTGAATGATTTCTTCTGGCTGAGCATTCTCGAATCGGCGACCGAATTCATCGTTCATTGCTGCTAGCATGATACAATGCACGCTAGTTCTATCATTGAGCCACTTCTGATAAGTGTCTCTCTCAGAACTTTGGGTGTTTGCATCAGGTATCTTTGGTGCAGGATTATTCAGAATACCCTCCTGAGTTAACCAATTTAATATGTTCTTATTGATATGACCCAGCTGATGGTGCCAAAGATAAATGTCTGTGACATTAGTTATTCTAGAGCGCTTACTTGAATTGTACACTATATTCACAGGCTGTGATAATATATAAATGCCATTAGATAAATGCCCAGTCATTACAGTGACTCCATTCATAATGATATTCAAAGTAACATCATTTATTAAAATTTCATAATAACTTTTGGCCAGAAGGCCTACAGAAATTATGTTCAACAAGAACGTTGGGCAAAAATAACAATCATTTAGTATAATGACATTTCTATTGAAAACTATTTCAAGAACTCCTAATGCCAGAACTGGAACTAATCTTCCATCGCCGACATTAAGGAATCTTTCATTGTCCTCAAATCTTTTAGTGACTTGTAGTCCTGCAATGAATTGCAAATGTTAAAAGGACTCCCGGTATCCAATACCCAGGTCTTATTATCATATACAGAAAAATTACAAGGTGTTATCATATAAATACCTTGTTGAGCAACATCTTGCTCCTTTTTCTTCTTTGGCCTGTTTTGATCAAGTGTGGCAATGTAAAGATGATAGTTCCTCTTCCAGTGCCCTTGCATCTTACAGTGAAAGCATTCAGCTTGACTTTTATCAACTTTCTTCTTCTGCATCTGACCCCTTATAGATGTCCTAGCATGTTGCACCTTTTTATTATTCTTTTTCTTCTTCTCTTTCCCAAAGGGTTTACGCCCTACCTTAGATCCTTCAACCATATTAATCAAATCCTTAGAGAGCTGGTTATCCTTCTCAAAGTTCTGTAACAACCCCAACAAACCGTGGTAGTTGACTGCAGGCTTTGTCATTCGAAAATGAGTAAGGAAAGGTCGGAAGGATGGAGGCAAGGAATTCAGGATCGCATCTTTTCCCAACTGCTCATGTAAGGGAAAGCCAAGCTTGCTTAGGAGTTCTATCTTCTCGATCATATACAATACATGATCAGTGACAAGAGATACATCCCTCATTCAAGCATTGAAAATAGTACAACTAGTCTTGTGCCTTTCAACATCGTCGGGTGTGCCGAAAGATTCATTCAACGCTTGAATGATTTCTTTTGGCTGAGCATTCTCGAACCGGCGACCGAATTCATCGTTCATTGCTGCTAGCTTGATACAACGCACGCTAGTTCTATCATTGAGCCACTTCTGATAAGTGTCTCTCTCAGAACTTTGGATGTTTGCATCAGGTATCTTTGGTGCATGATTATTCAGAATATATAAAATCCTCTCATGCTCAAGGACGATCTTAAGTTTTCTGAACCAGCTATTGAAATTGGAACCATTCAACTTGTCACTATCCAATAGGGACCTTAATGATAAATTAGTGGCCATGTTCTGCATAAGGAAAAACTAAAGTTTATTAGTATATAAATTGATTCAGTCTAAAGACTTAGACTTTAGTCTAAAGATTCTCCCACTATTTTATTCAAATTGGCAGCCTCTACACCCCAATTCGAAGAATTATTCTTAATTCTTTAGCGGGCACTAAGATCTACATAAACTACATACAGGCCCAGTGAAGCTTGGCTAACCCATATGCATCTAAGAGTAGGTTCAAAACCAATTGTTTCCCCAAACAATTCTTAGTGTTCAGTTTTGCCCCATATACCTCTTCAGCAGGCATAAAGTGCCTCCACTGAAAGTTCTGATTAGGTCCAACCATTAAATGATATAATCAATGTAACATATCAATAGACAACCAAGCCCGAGTGAAGCTCGGCTCACCTGATTGTCTATGTAATAGTTACGCTGACTTATCATATAATGAATGATAATTTCGATGGTTAACAAGCACCAGGTATGGAGTGCCTCCAATGATTATCAAGACATCAGACTCATTATCACCCACCTTAATGGAAGGCTATGATTTAGTTATCATATAACTATTTCATTTTAAGAACCTAATAATTTTAGAGGATTTAATAATCTGTAGATAAATTGATTAATCAAGTTCTCCCACTGAATCTATGAAATCGATAGAATAAAACAAGATTAAGTCAGGTTAAGTGGCACCTAAATCAGTCGATTTTCTTACAAGCATGGGTCAATCCGAATTAGATAAATGATCTGAATCATAAATGGTTCACTACATTGACTAGGTGAGTGAGATCGATGGGAGGGATATGCCATTAACTCGTTAAAGACGCATCAATACGAGTAGCTTCCAATTAAAAACCATTCGATCGTTGATCCTAGAGCAACTTGCCAACTCACCTTGACATCATATGGTTAACCAATTCTGATTTGACCATCTAAGAGATTCATGCTCAACCACGGAGCCTAATCTACTTCCATTTGGTTTAATCAAAGAGAAGGACATGATCAACTACAACTATTGTTTGATTTAGAGCATTCTTAACCTAATCTAATTAGATTTGATCAAATACTCTTATAGTCCAGTTGATTTAAACCTTAGAGTCTAACCCTTTATGGACCTGATTTAGCTAACCCAAAGGATTAAATATATTTTATGTTTACATGTTATATATTTCAATCAAGCATCACATGTATTATGTTACTACTCATAATTCCTATTTAGATCATATCTAAAGAGATTATAAATTAACATTTGACATTCAAATTAGACTCTTATAAATATTTATATGTTTCATAACATAGACATCATGCCATCATATATCATATCTATGTTTTATACTAAACATGCAAATATCATGTTGTTATACAACATCAATATGTATCAAATATAAAACATATTTTGAGAGTGTGTGTAATCAGTATTTTGAAGCCAAAGATCAATTTAAATTATCACGGCAATATGTCACAGAATACCTCGTTGAATGGATAATTTGGATTTTCAATCCATCTGTGACCGAATAGACATGTAATTTGTTTTAGCCTTGATTACACAATTAATAGGAGCATTAATTTACATACAATAAACCATCGCTCTGATACCATTTGAAGAGAGAAACAATCTCCGAGGCATGCATGTTTTAAAAAATTGATAACAATTATCAATGCGAAAATTTAAAGATTACATACTAATCTATCTAACATGCATCAAGATCATATCTTTGCCTTGTATATAGGATCGATTGATCCAAAATATGTATAAATAAAACTATCAAGATCATGTCTTGATCTTCAAGGCAAGAAGTCATACTTCTTATCTTGAAGCATGCCTTAAGATCTAGGGATCATATCACTTACCTTAAAGGCAATTGGTAAATCCTTTTATGCTCTGCAGCCGTTCAATCATCCGGCCTCTAGTATCATCCATGCGAAGCCCCGAATGATCGGATTTTCGAAAGTGCTAGTTGCGAAAAACAACTTTGCTGATCTTGAATCCTTCCACTTGAATTCTTCTTCTATGATCCTCCACACTTCCGTTAGCACCAGAATCACAAGGATTTTCTATTCTAATTCTTTAGAAAATCAATTCACGACATATCGTGTGTTGTTTTTCTCTTCTGTGTAATCTGGTGAGGGATGTCCTCTATTTATAGTATCTTTTTAGCCAGCCCATTAAATTCTAACATTTAGAATTCCACCGCAAAAACCAAGAGACGCCGAATCGTAGCGCTTGGTTAATTCCGACGTTCGGTAAAAAACTAAAGAGTCGTCGAACCGTAGCGCTTGGTTAATTCCGACGTTCGAAAAAAACCAAAGAGTCGTCGAACCGTAGCGCTTGGTTAATACAAAGAGGCGCATTTATTCTATATAAATTCTAACACTTTAGAATTTCGACAGAATTGTTTGGAGAAGATTAATGCAAGACATTAAATTCTATATGTGAATTTAATCTCTTAGACTTATGCGAGAGGTTTTAGTTTAGTTTTTGGTTTAAGCTAATCTGAATTTATTGGACTGAACCCACATAGATCATGGTCCTAGCCTAAATCAAATTTGACTAGTCCTGAATCTATTTAAATCCAAATCAAGTCTAATTTTAAGTCAATATTTGAAATTGACTAGTCCTTCTAATAGATTTAAACCAAATTGAATCTTATTCAATTGTACTTAACCCAATTGAGATAATTCAATCAATCAAATTGATTAATTAAATCATATACGATTCTCAATCGTTAATCAGCAAACAGATCATCCTAGGAAACTTCTATGCGTGTGACTCTCTAGGTTCGAACCTAAGCCGGTAGCATAGAAACAACTTTCTATACTAATCGATGTGCCCATCTAGCAATGGAACCCGATGTCCGGATAGGTCGAAGAGTTGCCGAGCAAACTCCAAGAACCCTAAGAAACAATTACCGTATAATTTATCCTCTTGACCACAAATGCTAAGGATGGCTTAAGAGCCTGTCAACTCTAAATAGCAAATCCATAAAGTGATTTCAATTTTAGTGATCATGTGACTTTCACATAAAGTGCCTTGGCTGTCTTGCTAAATTGAAACACAAGCATTTTTTCTTTTAACGGGATAGGTCAAATTCTATCTTGATCCACAACTGACTACCACAAGTACTTGACTGCACCCAGTAACCTTTCGTAGCTGGATTAGAAATCCAGGTGGTCCGGCACCTAAGTACAATGAGTTGCTTGTAAGCCACTGGTTGTGATCTTCAGGTCTGAAGGATACTTATACCTATATCTTCTCGGATTAACTCTTGACAGTAGAGTATCCGGAAATGAGTTACGTTCGGTGAAATGTACTCCTACACTTTCACCTATATGTCATACCATTGTCTCTACACTCCTTGGTTAAGAGGACAACCAACAAATATGATATACAACGTTCTATAATTGATAGTACTATGGCCCTGTCATAGTATATCATATGGACGCGAACCTTTTTGAGGACCTTCAAAGATAAATCTTCCTTTATCGTGAAGGAAGATCCTAAGGGCTTCATTACAATCAAGAGTATTAAGAAGATGTTCTTGTAATGAATAAACTGCCAAATAACTTTTATTAATATATTAATTTATATACAATTTATATTAGCACAATCATCAAATGATTGGCTTTAGGATACAATTCCCAACAGAGGATGCAGGGTAGGAGCGGCTGGATGGGGGATTTTGAAACGCCCCTGGATCAGGTGGGTTAGGGCTTGGACCTGCTGGACCAGTAGGCAAACTGGTCCTGGGTCACTGGGCCGCTGGTGGTGATGGAGTCTCAACTGGCAGCGGTGTTGGCGCTACGCTACTCACCGGATCAGGTCTTTGGGAGGCGACCTAATCCCGGGCTTCAGAGGTAGCTTTTCTTCGGTTGGCCATGGGAGGAGTTCTCTTTCAGATCGAGATCTTTGTCTCCTGAATCATAAGTTTATGGGACTTGAGGCCTTCCTCTAGCGCCAATTTGTTACTGCTGAAATCTGTCCTCTGACTCGGGCTCGATCGGGCTCTGGGATGGGCTCCCTCCTGGGCAGACCTACAAAATAGTCCTTACGTGAGAGGTGTTGGAGGTGGCCTTCCACGGAAGACCCTTCGACGCTCAAGTCAGCAGGGATCGGCAATCAACAAACAAGAGGAGAAGGCTCTCGCTGAAGAGTCTCTCTAAGGGTGGCCTTTCGAGAGCTCTGAGTAGAGCGCTAATGGCGAAAAATAGGGAAAGCCAAGGCAGAAGGAGAGTGTGCCAGTGAGCAAGTGCGCATACCTGAGGAGTCGGTAGACGACTCTATTTATAGAGGATCACCTGATTCCCTGGGGGCGTCATGGGTCTAAAAGTCGTTAGGATTTGAATCCAGTTTGTTATGAGGTCAGTAAGATTCGCATCTTATTGGTTAGAGGATCGACGGCTGAGAGAGCTAGTTGATGTCTCGAGATTTGGTGAGTATATAGGCTCCAGGGCTCTAGGCCACTCTCGTGGGTCCTAGGCCACTCTCAAATATGATTTCTACTTGGAATCTTATGAATTTGAATTCTCTCGCACCGAATTCCATAGAGGTTCTTGAGTACCCGGGTCTAGCCGGGGCATAATAATGACTCGGTTGATGAGGCACAGTCGGATAGCTCGACCGGGGCCGAGAGAAACGATATAGCTCGACTAAGGTCGAGAGAGACGATATAGCTCGGCTGAGGTCGAGGAATGATATAGCTCGGCTGAGATCGAGAGATGATATAGCTCGGCTGAGGCCGAGGGATGATATAGCTCGGCTGAAGCCAAGGGATGATATAGCTCGGCTAAGGCCGAGCGATGATATAGCTCGACCGAAGCCGAGGGACAATATAACTTGGCTGAGGCCGAGAGATGTGATGAGATGATATATAGCTCGGCTGAGGCCGAGAGACGATATAGCTCGGCTGAGGCCGAGAGATGTGATGAGATGATATAGCTCGGCTGAGACCGAGAAACGATATAGCTCGGCTGAGGTTAGGAGATGATATAGTTCGGCTGAGGCCGAGAGATGTGATCCGCGCCTTAGGAATCCTTAGCTCGGTGAGGGGCTAAGGCGCTCCGATTTACTGAGGCTGACTTATCTCTAGCGGGTATTGTTTAGCACGTGGGAGTCAGGGTTGATCCTAGCCCCTTGCACGATTATTTATGCAATGAGAATTTTACCCCTCAACAAGTATGATAAGGTTTTGTAGATAAAATAAGTTTTTTTTTAAAAAGTATAGTTTTACAGTGAAAAAAAGGATGATAGACATATTGCTGCAAAAGTAGAGGAGAGGATAATAAAGAAGCGAGTGGTGTAGAGGGGGTTGTAAAAAAACAAAAGAAAAAGATGGCATAGACCTAACCAAACTAATTACTTTATTTGATAAAATATCATAAATAACTATGCTTTAATGAATGATTCATATAACTTTAAAAATGACGGAGGAACAACATAGCATGCCTTAGGAGTTCTAGAGAAAGAAGTCATAGTAGGTATAATGAAATTATTGATAGGTTTTATGATTATGTTAGGGGGAGCAATGGTGACTATGGTATGACGAAGGTGAAGCAATAATAATATTGAATGATACTATGGAGGTGAGGCAACAATGGTTTGGCAAATTGGCTCTCCAACAAGGTGAACCTTTTTTTTTTAAAAAAAATGGAGAGTTCATTTAAGTGGCGGTAAATACCTTATAGCCTACCTCATGTGAGCCAACCTTAAAACTTTACCTAGAGTGCAATAATCTTACTAGACATATTTCAAGAGAGTGGTTAAGGCGTACTTTTGAAAAACATTAGTTGACTATGATGCTTTGGTTCCATTGTGCACTACTACATTTTAGCCCACGAGGAAATGCTACATAGTAATGCTTCATAGTTTGCAGCATTTAAGGTTTTTAAAAGCCTTACCATGGAACTACAATTGCATTTATGAGCATTGAGAAAGGGCGTCATGCCTTCCACAAGCATTGAGAAAGGGTGACTGAAGAGCTTTGCCGAAAGCCTAAAAGATTGAAGAGGAAACTATGCCTCTACTTGTATCATTGGTCGAAAGCATTCAAGAAAGAGTTTATTGCCTTTAGCATGGACACTTTTACCATCGAATATTAGATTGCTTGGGATGACATCTTATTCCTCCTTTGGTTCTTTGATGGAGAATAAGGTCAAAGTAGAGAAGGTCAATAAGGTGTCCTTTTCTCTAAAGGTGGTCAGCTCCTGAAGGATGGCGCATCTCCTCTCTCTTTACTCATTTGCATCCTTTTTTTCTTTTTTTCTTTTTTTTTTTTTTTTTTATTTAATTTTATTTAGTTTTTTCTTTATTCTTTTTTTTTAATTTTAATTTTTCATTTTTTTTTCTCCCCTCTTTAATCTCGCTTTTCTATTCTATAGCTATTGGCCTTTTTTTTGATATGCAACTCACTTTGATTGTGTGTGTATATATATATATATAGCCTTAAACCTTTCTTAATATAATTGGTTTTAACCAAATATATATATATGACTTTAGATCTTTTTTGGCACGTAATTGGCTGCAGTCAAATATATATGCATAGCCTTAAACTATTTTTTCTAATGAAATGAAAACTTTTGTATATTCATCACCTTTTTATGTTTTCAAAATTGAACTACTTCATATTCTTAATTTTTTTTGAATTCTACATTCTTGATACTAAGGCACCTCCTAACTTTTTAAGTTTTGAAATCCTTGGCTTGACAATTTCCATCCTAGGCTTGATAATTTCCACCATTTTATACAAGCCTTTCTAGTTAGGGTGCAAGTTTTTCATTGGCTTCTACTTGAATAAAGGCATTGGCCTTCTAGAGGATGAGGTCTCCACTCAGAAGAGCCCTTCTCAAACATGAGAATTGGAATACTCCACCACCTTTTGCTAGGAAGATATAGCTTTGACTTGTCCTTGCTTATAAATTAATATGATAAGTTATGGTTGATGATCCAAAATTAGCCAACTTGAAGAGTTATAGATGATGACTAAAATCAAATGGGCTAAAGAATAAAGGTTGAACTAAAGAGTTAAGGCCAATCTAGCTAAAATCAGTCAAATAGAACATATTAGGTTGACTTAAAGAGTTGGCTGGTGATTTAAAATCAGCCAATATGGAGAGTTATAAATGTGGATCCAAAATAGGCTGACTTGAAGAGTTGAGGCCTACTTAAAGAGTCTAAGCTGATCTAACCAAAATTAACCTAAAAAGTTGGTTGGTGATCCGAGATTGGTCAATCTAAAGAGCTGTGACTGATGATCTAAATTAGTCCACTTGAAATGAAAGCTGGTGATCTAAATCAGCCAACTTAAAGAGCTATGATTGATGATCTAAATTGATTGATTTGAATAAGATCGGGCACTATCCTAGATTAGTAAAAGTTTTTCAACTCTGCGTTAATCTCAATAGGCAAAGCTTTCTCAAGTCTAAGTATTGACCTGGATCAATAAAGCTTTCTCAAGTTTGGGCATAGAACTTGATTGATAGAGCTTCCTTATGTTTGTAGACTGACCTCGATTAATAATGCTTTTTCAAATCCTAGGCATTCATCTAAGAGGTATGACATTAAGAGTCACCTTCAATGACTCTTTGAGTTGATTCAAGATCAATGAAGGACCTCTTCAAAGACCTATACATGGACCTGAAAGTTAGCCAAATTGAGATTGATGAAAACTTATCTTAAAATCCTAGCCTTTGACTTGGAGGACTTTAGATTGAAGAAGCTCCAACCTTCTATAGAGATTACATAAGCAGATCTAGTCAATTGCCTATAGTATTGCATGGAATATTTGTTTCCAAGAGTGATCTTTAGTCCCTTCTTGGGTTGACTTAGATTGGCAAAAGTTTCACTATAACAATCCCCTTTGAATAAAGAACAATTTTGAGGTTGATAAACTTTAAGATTGGCCAACGCACGTAAGAGTTATTAAGCTCGATTTAAGTTGACTTGATTGATCAATGCAAATGAGAGTTGTTTAGAACGATTTAAGCCTATGTCACTTGCATCACTTTATATAGAAAGATCGTTGCAGTAAAGCTAAAGAAGTAAAAGAACAAGCCAAGTATAATTCAATCAAGCTACTTTTATGATTTGAGTATGGATATAAGTTCAACTCGTAGGAGGTAAGTGACGTAGGCCAAGTTGACTTAGTATGTCCATGTGGTGAAAAGTAAGTTATCATGTCGGCTAAGCAGCCTTATATATCAAGCAAGTAAAATCGGGTATAAAATGGCTCATCAGATTGATACACATATCCTTTTAAGGAAGAGAAGTCTTAATTATAGAAGACTTTCATCTAGAAAATTTAATTTATTTGTAATTCTTCGTTATCTAAGGTGTCAACTAGTCTGAGTAAGAATCTATCAACTAATTTGAAAAGCATTCCTTCTTTGCTGCTACCTTATTCAGGAATCAAGTTCATCAAAGTTATCCATCCGATTTTAAGAGGACTTTCTTAGATGTCTATACATGCACCATTAAGAATCTTAGGTAAATAAATCCGAAGCCTTAGTATTCAAGCCTAGATTATTCATTTAAAAAGCTTTAGGCTTTACTTTTTGATTGGCTTAAGAGTTAAAGGGTTCCTTTATAGATCATCTCTAGGCTCCTAGCACCTCATGTTCTCTCTTTCTCTGTCTTGCATGGCTAGGCACGGATCTAATAGGAAGGTTATCTTCTATCTAACCAAAGATTGATCTCGTTCATTAACATGCAAAGTTTACTTTTAATTATCAACAAAAAGCATTGAATAGTAATGCAAAAATTAATATCATTATTTGTCCAAGTTGCTATTTATATAATAAAATTTTATCATATATAGAAATAAAAATTTTAATTACCATAGTTATTTATTACATGTGCATAGTGAATAAGTGCCTTCTTCTTGCTATATTCTTTTATTCACAGTATGATCATATGAAATGATTAAATTCTATCACGATCTCTATCATTGTAAAACATAAATTCACGAAATATCAAATTGAGATCCGATATTTAACAATCTTGTAGATGCGTCCATTTTTTCAATTCCACCTCGGTTAGAATAGGAGGACAAGCATGGGTCGGTGGGAAACCCGCCATTGATGCCTCACCTCCCACCTCCTCCACTCCACGTGCCACGCACGTGCGTGCTAACTCAAACAGGGGATCGCTCGCCGCCCCGGTGGAGACCGAACGCAAGCAAACTACTTTAGTAAATTTACTAAAAATACCCCGCGGATCTCCCCACCCCTTCTCCAGCCTCACCTTCTCATGCCGACGAAATAAACTCTTCTCCTACCTCTCGCTTTTTCTCTTTCTCGCTCTGAAGTCCTCCCTCCATCGCATTCCTCTGTATGTCAGAGCAACATCGGATCTGCGACCCCTCGCTCCCGAAATCCCCAAATCTTGCTATCCCTCCCTGAATTAGGTTTCCTCCGAAGCCTCGCCCCCTCTGACAGTCCGCCGCAATGGCAGCGCCGCCTTCCCAGCCGGGAAGGCCTCCCCTCCGTACGGCCGCCGATGGCCTACTCCGCCCTCGCGACCCGATCTCCCTCGGCCGCTCCAGCTCCGCCTCCAGCCGATCCAACTTCGACTCTCCCTCCGCCTCCACCACGGCCGTTAGCCAGAGCCTCTCCTCCATCCTCAATAACCCCCACGCCGGTCGCTCTGACGCCTCCTGGTCCCTCTGGTGGCCCTCCGCCTCCGCCGCAGTCGCCGACCCTCCGCCGCCAATCGCTCCCTCGATCTCCCTACCCGAGGTCACCCGCGCCGACTTTCAGCCCTACCTCTCCGCGATCTTCGAGTCCTACTCCCGCTTCGAGGATGTCCGGAATCACAGTTCCAAGGAGACCGCCGCGGCCGCTGGGGATGGAGAATTCCGGGGCCAGGGGGAGGCACTCGTGGCGTGCCTCCGGGAGGTGCCGTCCCTGTTCTTCAAGGAAGATTTTTCTTTGGAAGAGGGGACGACATTCCGGGCCGCGTGCCCCTTCTCACCGTCGGCCCAGGATAATACTGTGCTCCAGGAGAGGCTGACGCAGTACCTGGATGTGGTGGAGATGCACCTGGTGAGGGAGATCTCGCTGAGGTCGGACTCGTTCTTTGAGGCTCAGGGGCAGCTGCAGGGCCTAAACGGGGAGATTGTGGAGGCATGTGCGAGAATTCGAGAGCTGAAAGAGATGATCAGGATCTTGACCGGTGATCTTGTGGGAACCGCGAGGCAGGTGCAGGAGTTTAATGCCACGCGGGAGAACCTCGTTGCTTTGCAGCAGAAGCTCACTGTCATATTATATGTTAGTCAAGCTCTCTCAGCATTGAAACTGGTGCGCGTTTTCCCTTTAAATTTTTATTTTGTATCCGATTGCATTACGTTATTAAACGCGATTGCATTATGTTATTAAACGAGCTAGAGGTTTTTGAACCGTTTCAATAAAACTTGCGAGATATTATAAAACAAGTATGAGAAATAGTGCTCCTTCTCTTATTTCCTCCGCTACCTATTCAAATTGCAGAGTGTGTTTTTGTGATAGATTGGTATTGAAAGACTGGGTTGAAGTAATGGAGATGTCCAGAAAGTGAATATATGGGTTCTTTGTGAGGCCCTGACGAGCTTTTCATAAAGTGTAAAACAGTAGTTTACATCCCCACAGATTCGAGTAGGCGTGATATGACATAATGCCTCACTTACCTTCTCTACTAGATTAGCTTATCTTAGCCTGACTGTATATGCTAGCTGCTTGGACGTCTACAAGCGTGTAGCCTCTGGGTTGGGTGGCCAAGGGGCTGCATGCACATCAAAATTAGTGATTTTGGAGCATGTTTGGATTATCATATTTAAATGGCAATGTTGCCTTCATGTGACAAAATATCAAGAGGAGGCCTCAGTCAAGGTCAACAGATAAGAGATATCCCAAGGTGATTTGTTTCACAAATTAAAATTTACTATGGAAAAAGGCTCAACTCAACTCATCTAAACCTTTTCCCAACTACATGGGGTCGGCTACATTAATCTGCTTCCTCCACTCTACTCCATGCAGGACTTACCATGGAAAAAGAACGGAGAGATTATTGAAGACATATAAGATGGTAAGAGGTAAAAAGATGAAGTGGTTAGGTGCTTGAATGACACATTTCTTGGCTATGCAAGTCAAAAATTATAAAATGGCAACAGGTATGTCTTGTGACTCAAATGCTGGGCAGTAAAGAATATTTAAAAGAGGCTAAATATAGTATGAATGGAAATGTTGAGATAGGTGTCCAATATTAGTAGGAAGAATAGGTTGAACAAGGCTCTATTGGGAAATTTGTTTGAATTCCTTTAGTTAGAGGCAAAATGATTGATAATCAATCTTTAGATGGCACAAGCATGTCAAAGAAAAACTAGAGACCCCTACATAGATACTGCTATCATCGAAGGATTTAAAAAAAGGAGGGCAAGGACTAAGCTAATGTGGATGGAAGTTGTGAGAAGCGACATTGATAAGCTTGCAATAAAATCAAAGGTAGTCTGAATAAGAATAATCAGTTATTGGGTATTCAAAAGGCCTAACACAAATAGTTAGAACAAGGTTGGATGGTTATGTCAGCAATATACATTTGGAAGATGTGCAGTCAGGAGACTTAGAGACAAAATGGACATGCCTTTATATTCTTGAAAGACCTAGTTTTGTGTTTTTAGCATCGATACTTTAATATGGGTGGGGTTTGAGTTTCATAGTGTGTGTTGTTCTCAAGGTAAATAGTATTTGATCATCAAACTCATGATTTGAATTAGTGTGTCTGGGCAAGGGGCTTTCCTTTTTATCTTTTTTTTCGTGCCTTGTCATGGGAGGGGGGTTGCATAATGCATGGGTAGCCTAATCCCTAGAAGTGTTCCCTAGAAGTGCAAACACTAAAACATGCACAATACTTGATAGCTTCAAAGCTTAAACTGGGGGATGGTTAATTGATGCTGACTTAGGAATTTTTTCTCTTCTAGTTCTCTAAAACAATGGCAAAAGACATCTTCAATTAGGAAGTTGTTGGCTGCATCAAATTAGTAAAATATCCAACTTTACTTCTTTTTCTTAGGGATCACTAAGAACAGTGTTAAATATAATTCTAAGCCTTTCAAAAGATTCAGAAGGTGTAGTTGGCATAGATTATTGTTGGAGGTCAGCAAATTGTTGGATATTAAACCCAAATTATTGAAGTTCTTTTTAGAGCATTTGTAACATCAATGTGTAAGTAGATTCATATATGTTTAAAATGTTCATTAAAAATGCCTTCTAGAGGTTATGGGTAGTGTCTGTTCGAGTTCTATGTACCTTCCGTGCAGTGGTAATAAATTCATCTATGGGGTCTGTAATCTTGAGATGACTGCATTCAAAGCATGGGACAAATTTCAGCACCCCCCCCCCCCCAAAAAAAAAAAAAAAAAAAAAAAAAAACAACAAAAAAGAAAAAAAGAAAAAAAGAGAAGCAGAGAGAAAAACATAGTACATTCATATTCATTATTATGGACTTGCATACATATGTGGGGCAGTTTCAAGCCTTTTCTAGTTAAACTTAGTCCAAGACTTCATATGGAAAAATAATTAGAAGACTTTGGAGCCACAGAGAGAAGACAGGATTTGAGAACTCCTCATGGAGGGAAATGGAGCATTGAACTATCCTTTGTAGTAAGAGAATCTCTCCTTTCACTCTTTCCCATTCTCTTCTACCCAGTTTTGCTAAGTACCTTAAGAAGAGGATCCTGTTGCTAAAGGGTTTGGCACCAGCCTGGCTGAAGGCTTTGCATAAGAGGAAAGGTTTACTCAGCCAATGCGGAGGTAAGCCAGGCATTGCATGGGCTCTGTACACGACAAAATCCATATGTCTGTCACAATTTGTATCACAAATTCCTTTTGAAAGATAATTCTAATGACTTCAATTTTCTTTTAATTAGTAAGTATAGTGGGATAGTAGATGCTAATCTTGGTTACTGTTAAAAAACCCTAAGAAACTCATTAGAAAAAGAAAATTTTAAGATTAGTGTCTACTATCCCACAATACTATCTTCAAAACGTTATTTTAAGAAAATCTAAACCTAATTGAATTACAGGATGCATCCATATTGGTTACTTTGCGTGTTTTGATTTCTCTTAACCATCATAATTCTCCAAATAATCATTTGCATGTCCATTGCTGGTTTCAAAGCATGTCCATTGCTGGTTTCAAAAGCAAGGAGTGAAGCATTGTCAATCATGCCTGTGCTGTTTAAGGGCTGGCATAGCATGTGTAGTATGCTGATGCTTGACCTGCATTGGAACTGAAGCATGGCTTTGTTGGAAGATTTCAATCGATATGCAGAGGCACATTGAATATACTTTACATGGACAAATTTTTGTTGTGTTTGCATTGGTGTTGACATGTTATAAATGAAAGAAATATAGTCAATTTGTGGCATGTTGTCATCTAAATTAATGTTGGACAGGTATTACTAACATAAATAACATTTAGTTGATATTTCATGATAAAAACGCATATGAGGGGGTCTTCTTATTTTTACACATCAAGAAAACAATTATTATCATTAAAATGGGAAATTTGTATAATGGTAGTAATGCTTGAAGCTTATATACTATGGTATACTACAACTTCTAACCTTTGTTTTGATGTAAAGTGATGATATTTTATCATCATCAAGCTCAATCTAAAGCTTATATATCGCTGATTACTGTGATTTATAAGCTTTAATTTGATGTAAAGTGTTGATGTTTCATCACTATAGTTATCAATCTGTTGATCAGGCCTTCATATTCTTAAAAGACAAAGAAAGAGAAAGAAAAATGAATGGCTAAATCTTTGGAGTTTTAGACCACTTATTCTTCATATTAGTTGGTTGACTATTGATTAATGGAAGAAGTTGGTTACAAGCTTATATGACATTCTCGATCCATATTCATGTGTATTGGAATGATGCACATCAGCATGAGTTGATAAGAGGTTGCATAGCTGTACCATTACAATAAACTATTAATTAACACAATGTATATTGTTTATTGTAGATTCGATTTGGTAAGGAAGGGCACTTAAATCCTGGTTAAGAACCAATTAATTTAGAAGCTACAATTGAATTTGATACAGCAACGTATACAGACCATTACAACCTGATTGTTATTCAATAATAAAACATTCTTCTGTTAACATTAATTTTTTTTTGTAACTACTTTTTTATAGTTCATATTCTTATTTTTGAAAGGGGACAAGTTGTTTGCAGTGCATTCATGAGGAATGCTAGTGACCAATGCAATATTTTTTCCTTGCTGGGATAGCTGTTAGTCCATTATCCTGCTATAGCGTCCCTTCGAATTTATGTGGGGTCAAAGAGAGTGGTAGGAAGAGATGTCGGGAGAGGGTAGGGGCCTAATGCAATGAGTGGATGTGAATGTGCAAAGGGGTGGCTAGGATGAAATTTCTCAGGGAGTTTATTTCTGTCCCTTGTATAAGTTGCTGTCATCAAATAACCAGATTTGGAAGGTGGGATGAAGGTCCTAATGTTGCAATGTTTGATTGAAATAAAATTTTGATATTATTTGGAAAGATAAAAAAGTGGAAAACATAGTCTCTAGGTAGGGAAATGAGTGTGAGAAATGATATGAGAAATGAGATCGGGAACAATTGATAAAAGATTATACAATCTGCGAAATGAGAAATGTTTACATAAAATTATCAAAATTATTCATATTTAGTTTAAAAACATAAGATATTTTTGAGGAAATTAGAAAATGAGAAATATATCATACAGAGTTGAACAAAACATTAAAATCTCTATTTATTATCCATGTTTTTTTAATAAATAAATTGAGGGGTGGATAAATTTTTCTTTTCTCTTGTTTTAGGCACTGGAATGCAATTATTTTTTGTAGGCGTAGGGTTCATACTGTGGCTTCACATATATGTGTTATAGTATATTACTTTTAATTACAAATAGTTTTAGATTTATAGACTTTTGATTATGAAAGGAACATGGAAAGATAACTCATATGAAGAGAATATCTAAATTTAATTTATTTTTTTCTTGAACTTATTGTGGGTGGTGGGCTCAATGCATGTGGGGATGAGAGAACAAAGAGAGCACCTTTTCCCTGAGAACAAAGAGAGCACCTTTTCCCTCTTTCTCACTTGAATGGGATACCATATTGGTAATTTTGAGAATGTTATTTCTGTGTATCTCAGAATGTGCTTCACACTCATATCTTAGTTCAGTTTCCCGAGAAACCTCTCTTCTGGTAGGAAACATGTTTCCTAGCATCTTTGGTGGAAAATATGGTTTCTACATCTTAGATGCCTACTATAATTGTAATTATGCTAGGAAAAGGTGATTTTGTGCACTCCTTGAGGATAGGGGATAAATCTTGGGATCATCTTATCATGAAGAATTGGCAGGGTTGTTACAGTTGAGAACATTCTAGAGGTAGGAAGTTTACAAGATTGTCATTGCTTACACCAAGATATGTTCTGCTTTCTTGAAATTGAGGGAGCAAGCATAGAGGCATGGTAAACTGTACAGCATGACAAAGTCTTAACAGCACTAGCAGAAACTGATCTTGCAAGTATAATTATTGCTTAGTAATTTGAACTCCATTTCTTTTTGGTTAATTTATGCTTACTTCTCTTATCAATAATCGTCTATAACTATGATGATATGAGTTAATGCAGTTGGCCTCATGCAGCTTGTTGCAGCAGCAGATTGTGCTGGCGCTCTAGATGTTACAGATGACTTGCAGCATTTGCTGGTAATTTTCTATCCGATTGAAGATATGCTCCTTTTTGGTCATGAATATCCTTGTCTTGTGTTGCTTACATTATGCCATATGGTGATAGCCACTTTCGTATGATGTGATTATATTCATGTCGATGAGCTCTTATCTAATAAATATAAGTACATAAAGTAAACAAGTCCTAATGTAGAAAGATGACGAATCAGAATATTCACAACCCAATCAGCACTTTCATTCACAGCACTTGACCTATGACATGCTGTTCTGAGTTTGATATTTTGTTGAAAATCTATAGTCCAATAGCATGCTTATGGTCAGTGCTACTTTGTTCAATGTAACAGAGCTCTTAATTATGACTCGTGAGTTTAGTCCACAGGAGTTTGTGCAAATGGCTTTAGCTGTTTGGAGTAATGCTTGTTATATGCTATTCTTTAAGTTTTTTCTTTAATTTTCTGGCTAACAATAAGTTTTTGGTTGTATAATAAATTTTTTCTTCTGCATAATTAATATTGTTTTGAATTTGGTGAAATTTGATATTGTACAACTCATGCTTTCCTTTTCATACAAATAGGACACTGATGAGCTTGCTGGCCTTCATTGTTTTCGCCATCTTCGCGACCAAATGGCAGCATCCTTAGATTCAATAAACAGGTACAGCTCTTTCAGTGGCCTGTTAGTTATATGAGTTTGGCCTTGAGGACAGTGTTCATTGTCATGATTGCTCATATCTCACAATGGAAACCATCGCTCAATGTTAGGTAGTTTGGTGTATTTTTCTTGAACCATATATTTTTTATGTCAACTGCCATCTCATCTGAAATCATTGTTGTCTAACTCATTTTGTGATGTTATTCCAAGTCCTTTCTCATTGTGTATTAACAACTGTTAACTTGATACTTCACGATTAACTTCAGCTTAATTAACATAACATGGCTTACGTATGTACTTATATGAAAACATGAAGAGAGAGAAAGAGAACACAATTACAATTCTAATGGTATAATTTGAGCTAAAACTAGGATTGTGCTTATCATTAATAGTGACTAGCAGCATCTGAAATGCCTAAAAACAAATGTTATAATATCTAAGATGTTTCTTATCTATATGCCTAGTGATTAACGTGGAATTTACCAGATGATAGAACGGTATAATGCAGTGATGGTCATGCCAATTGAGGATCCTTGCAATACTTTAAATCAATATGACTCCTTTTTTTGTTTCAACCATTTACACATGCAAATCTGCTCCTAGACCGTTTGGGAACCCAGGCTACAGAGGATCTGACACCTAATGTGCCACAGAAGTAATGGATAGTCCTCAACCAGTTTACTCCTGGTCAAATAAACAATTAAAGGCTTAACAAACCTCTTAAATGGTCTTATGTAGTCCATACTACATAGGTCCCATGGATTGTAGTCCATATGATTGAAAGTTGAACAATGTGGTTAAAAAAAAAAAGAGATGCTATGTGCAATTCATTGAGGCAACAAAGGAGAAACTCTAGAGACAGACCTGAACTGATTAGGAAAATATGCCTAGATTCAATTGGCAATGATGCAACAGCATTCATAATAGAAATTAGTGGTGTTTGAAGTTTAAACTGCTGGAGAGGATTGAGTGGCTTAGACCACTTAAAAGCTTCAAATCCCTCATCAAATGGTTGTTTGGTAGATTTTGAACTACTGAATCATCACTTTGATTCTTGTTCAATATTGAGGAGGTGGTCTGAAGATATACATTCCTGTTGCTGATATCGATATGAACTAGATGTTAGATCTTTATGAAACATGGAGTACTAAGTGAGATAAAAATTTTGCTAGTGTTCTGGTGATCTTTTAGGTGGCTGTAAGGTGAACAATTATGAAAATTAGCAATCATCTTTTGAGGCGTGTCTGATAAAAAATATGGTTGAATATGAGGCTTCATTACTATTTAATTTTGAGCAGGAGAAATCCTCAATGAGTGAGGATGGCTGCTGCTATTTTCATGGGAATTTGAAATGGCGGGACTATGCTCTAAAACAATGGAATATTGGAACTTGAGGAGAAAGTGTTAAAATTGAAAAGTCAATGCAAGAATCCTGCAATAGCATGCTTGAAATGATCTATAGTATATAGTCAACACAATATCTCAAACTAAATCTTACGACACCAAGGATTTAAATACCACTACCAAGCCTTGTACCAATCTTGGCCCAAAACCATATGGTATCAGTACAGTCAAAACGAAAGGAGAGAATCAGTATCAACAAGAATAAAAAGCAACTAGTAGGCAATTGGCGCGGTTAGTAGGGAACATAGGAACATTATAGATTGGTATACAATAATTATCTCTAGAATTGGTATCCTGTACCCTTATTGGTACCATTTTTTTTTTTTGGAATGGTATGATATCAATGGTACCACACTGAGCGAATGATATTTAAACTCCACCAAGACCGGTTCCAAGCTCGGTAAAGGAGGGTTGCTTTAAGTAGTTGACAGCCAGTGTAAAACTCCATCAGATCCCTTAAAATATGAATCTACTAAATCAAACTTTGTGAAGGGCTAGGACGTTCCTGTTAAGAAATGCGTTGCATCTGCCTTTGGATGTTTCGAAAAATGGTAAGCGTCCGTATGCGATGATAAGTGAGCAAAGGTTTTTGCACTACGGACGAGTGTGGGTAAAGAAGTTAGTCCATGATAGTCAAATTAGAGTAACTTGGAATATAGGAACACTAACAAGTAAAGCTATGAAGATAGTGGACACTATGATTAGAAGAAAAGTAAATATAATATGCTTACAAGAGACTAAATTGATAGGTGAAAGATCTAGAGAAATAGAGAATATAGGATATAAATATATTATAATGAAAACATAAAAATAGAAATAGAGTAGGAATAATTGTAGACAAGAATTTTAAGGAATATGTTGTTAAGGTAACTAAGAAAGGAGATTGGATTATATCACTAAAACTTATAATTGAGAATAATATAATTAATATAATTAGTGCATATGCACCACAAGTAGGATTAGACCAACAAACAAAGATACAATTTTGGGAAGACAGATAAAGTAATGCAAGAAATACCATAAGGAGAAAAGATATATTTGGAAGGAGATTTTAATGGACATGTGGGTAAATAGAGGGATGGATATGTCCATTAAAGTAGAAAGATTTTAATGGACATTCAAATTACAATCTGTTTACCTACATGTCCATTAAAATCTTCTTCCAAATATATCTTTTCTCCTTATGGTATTTCTTGCATTACTTCATCTGTTTTTCCAAAATTTTGTTTTAGTTTGTTAGTCTAATCCTACTTGTGGTGCCTATGCACTAATTATATTATTCTCAATTATAAGTTTTAGCGATATAATCCAATCTTCTTTCCTAGTTACCTTAACAACATATTCCTTAAAATTCTTGTCTACAATTATTCCTACTCTATTTTTATTTTTATATATTTCAGTGTAATATAATTTATATTCCGTATTCTCTATTTCTCTAGATCTTTCACCTACTCATTTAGTCTTTTGTAAGCATATTATATTTACTTTTCTCCTAATCATAGTGCCCACTATCTCCATAATTTTACCTGTTAGTGTTTCTATGTTCTATGTTGCTACTCTAAGCTGACTATCATAGACTAACTTCTTTACCCGCACTCGGCTATAGTTCAGGAACCCTTGCTCACTTATCACCGCATCCGGGCGCCGGTGCGGCACCCCTTGCCCATTTTTGAAACATCCGGAGGTAGATGCAACGCGTCTCTTAACAGGGACGTCGTATTTCTTCGCATAGTTTGATTTACTAGATTCATGTTTTAAGGGATATGATGGAGTTTTACGCTGGCTGTCAGCTACCTAACGGAACTCTTCTTTACCTGGGCTTGGGACCGGCCTTGGCGAAGTTATCATGTACAAATAACATGCACTATGGAATATCATCTTAAATATGTCTGGTAAGTTCATCTATAATTAAAGCAAAAAGATAGGAACTAAGAATAATTCCTTGATGTAAGCCTACTACTGTAATAGGAATTCGCTAGTATTATTATCAATAGTTTTTATATTAGTAATTGTCTCGTCATACATATCTTTTATTACATTAATATACCTAACAATTACTTTTTTTTCTTCTAGTATTCACCATAAGATTTTTCTAGGAACCTTATTGTATGCTTTCTCTAAATAAATAAAAATCATATGAATATTTTGTTTCTTTGCTTATACATCTCCATTAACCTTCTAAGAAGGAAAATAGATCGACCTTTCTTACATAAAATCAAATTGATTTTCTGATATTTTTATAGTATCTCAACCTATGTTCGATTACTCTTCCAAAGTTTCATAGTATGACTTATGAATTTGATCTCACGATAATTAGATCAGTTTTGAATATCTTCTTTATTCTTATAAATTGGCACTATAATAATCTTCCTTCGTTCATTAGTTTTTTTTTTAATTTCTAAAATCTTATGAAGTAAATTTGTCATCCACTTTATTCCAGCATCATTTAAACATTTCTAAACTTCTATAGGAATTTTATCAGGTCCCACAACTTTTTTTACTTTTATTTTTTTATAGCCTCATTTACTTCAGATATCTTAATTCTACGAATGTACATCATAACTTTATTTTCAATGGAGCTAATAGGGCATCCTAAATTATCTACATAATTTTATTTAATAATTTATTAAAATAGCTTCTTCATCTTTCTTTGATTTTTTTCTTCTTGACCAAAACTTTTTGATCACTATTTTTAATGCATATAACTTGAAATATATCTCTAGTTTTTCTTTATCTTACTCTTGCAATTCTATATATGTCTTTATCTCCATTTTTAGTTTTTAGCTTGTGAGATAATATGTTTTACATCTAGCCTTTCGTACCGTCTTTTTAACTTTTTTTTAAACCAACATATAGTTTTCATATGCTTCTTCATTCTTACATTTAGGTAGTTCTCTATGGCACTCTTTTTTAGCCTTAATTGCTAATTGAACTTCTCATTCCACCGCCAAGTTTTCTTATCATATGGTTCTTTCCTTTTGACTCTCCTAATACATCTAAAGTTACTTTTTAATACTATTAGCCATCTCTTCCTATATGTTATTAATCTTTTCATTTATATTCCATTTTCCTTCATCACTCTATCTTTAAAAGTTATTAGTTTCTCTCCTTTCAAATTTCACTACCTAATCCATGGATTCTTATACCTTGTAGCCTCTTTCCTTATTTTTGAATACGTACATTCATAACCATTAATTTATATTGTGTAGATAAACTCTCATCCAGTATAACATTGCATTCTTTACAAAATACTTGACCAATCTTTCTAGTATGGAAGAAATCTATTTGACTAGCATTATATCCACTTTAAAAGTTATCAAATGAGAGCCCTTTTTAAAATATGTATTAGTTAATACTAAATTATGTCATTGCAAACTCTAAAATAATATTTTTCTTGTCATATCTATCTCTAAATGCATAACCTCTATATACTCTTTCAAAAATTTTGCTATCATTTCTATCTTTATATACTCCAAATCTTCTTCAATAAATATTTTTCTCTAGTAGAGATCTCTTGAATTAGTCTGTCCATATCCCTCAAAAAATTTTGCTTTATCACACTATTTATCTACTTGAGGAGCATAAGTACAAACAATATTTATGACTCCTCACCTGTCACTAATTAAATTAAAATTATTTTATCTTCTATCCTCTTAATGTCTACGATTTCATCTTTTTGGCTTTTATCTATAATAATTTCTTTTCCATTTTTATTCCTATCTTTGCTTGTATACCAAAGTTTAAAACTATCAACCTCTTTTGCTTTTTCATCTATCCATTTGGTCTCCTACAAGCAAGGTATGTTAATTCTTTTTCTAGTCATTGTATCTATTAGTTCCATTAACTTTTCTATTAATGACCCTATATTCCAAATTATTACATGTATTTTTTTTATTTTATTTTTTTGGACTAATTTCTTTATCTACATCCATCCATGAAGGTGTGGGAACCTTTGCTTATTTTTCATCATACCCGGGTGTCGATGTGATGCGTCACTTAAGAGGACTATCCTAACTATCCTTGCCATTTTCATTACATCCGTGGTCTGATGCATCATGGCGCTTTAGGAAGCACCCTAGTTTTATCGATTTTCTCTATTAGATTTATGTTCATAGGATGTGACTGCAGTTTTATGTTGATTGTCAACCTACCGCAAACCTTCTCCTTTATCCGGGCTTGGGGCTAGCTACGCATAAAAAACTCATATATAGATGGAGTTGGGTACGGGCTAACATGCTTTGACTTAAAATAAAATAATGGCTTTCTATTGTAAAATTTCTTTTGTCTTGAGGATTCTTTTTTAAAATAATTGAAAACAATGATGCTTGATCTTTATTTTTCATTGTTAATTTAGTTATGATTTTACTAATTTGAATATCGACTTGGTCCTGAATAGAGCACAATGGAGGAAGAATATTCATGTAGCCAACCCCATGTAGTTGGGAAAAGGCTTAGATGAGTTGAGTTGAGTTAATTTAGTCATGATTTTACTAATTTGATAAATTCAAAGCTTCTTTTTAAAGAAAAAATGGATGGATATCCAGGGTCTGTGCAAGCAAACTAATTAAAGTTATTTTTTAAAGTGTTTAATATAATAATTTTTTTATAAGAAAGATGAGTATAACAAATTATTTGTGTAAATTTAACTAGAAATCTATAGGTAGGCTTATAACTAAGGCATGTGCAAGCACTCAAATTAAAGTTATTGTTTTAAAAGCATTTAATATAATAGTTTTTTTCCTAGAAAGATAAATATAACAAATTATCTATGTAAATTTTGCTATTAGCTTATGGGTATTAATGTCATCCTTAAATACAACACTTTCCATAACCTCAACCATATCATCTAGCCTTTTCCCAACTATGGGGGTTAGCTTTATTCATCCTCGTTCATGGAAAATTTAGATTCAAGGCTTTGAATACCTATATCGAATGCTGTGTTGATGTTTCATTGGAGAATCGATTATATAAACCAAAGCTGAAAACATAAAAAAAAATCGAACAACCATTGGTACTAACCAGATGGTTGGTACAGTATTGCTGGCACACAGCAGTACACATTGGTACAAATGGTTTGATGTCCTGACACCTTTACTGGTGCTGATTTCACATTGCAATGGTATAGCACCAATGTATCATCCCATTAGTATTCCATTCTAATAGTTTCTGAATCCATGTTTAGATCTATTTCATAGTTTTTGACATATTTCTATGAGCAAATGTTTACCTGCTTCCAACCATCCACCTTTTGCATCTGGCTTTAGGACAGGCCACGGCAGTGTCATAGCATTTTCCAATATTTGGAATGATTTGAAGGACGTTCTATGCATTATTTATTTTATTGAGTGTTAAGTAACATAGTTTTCATTTGCAGTTGTTGATATTTCTTTTTACTGATAGTTCCATCTTCATTTATTCATTGAAGTGGATGTGTATATGTGAGTATCGAATCATATATTGTAAAATAAAACGTTATAAGCTTAAAAAATTTCAAGAACCAGTTACTACTTGCACAGTAGTGGTTTTGCAATTATTATCCTTACATTCCATGGAATTGGCTGGCGCATGATGATGCAAAACATTGATCTGCTGTGGCCATCATGGGTGAGCCTGTGAACTGTGAAGTGTTGGGTAAACCCCAATAACTATATGCATCCCATGGTGCTAAAAAGATACTTACTGATACATATGTAATCTTGGTGTATTTCTAGCACCCAATATTGTCTTTGTTACTGTTTTGAGTTATCCAATTTCCCCTTAAGCTGCAAAGAAAACAGGAAGAAAAAAAAAGGGATACCCTGTCATTCTGCAAGAGCCTTCAATCAATAGGTAAAGAAAACTGTGCGAGTTAATGTATTGCTTTGCCTCCATGGTTCATCTTTTAAATAGCTGTGGCCTTGAAGAGCCTATTGGAACTGAATCGTCTCACCTGGGCAGTTTCTACTGTATATGTTGTGAGAGTATAAGGATTGTAATCCTGTCTGATGCCAAAGGATGTTGGGTCCATCTCTAAGATAATTCATATTATTTAATGGGTTCTCTATCATATTAACTGTTTATTCTTAATTCATATAGGGCTGTTTATTCTTAATTCATATAGGGTTGGTGAATGGTTGATAATTCCCATTTACACAAAAAAGGAGAAGAAAGTTAGGAAGTAGCTGTGCAAAGGGAATGCTAAGATGCACTTAATTTTTTTTTTTTTTTTGATTTATCATTTGAACAGCATTCTTGCCATTGTTAATTATAATTCTGAGCTTAAATTTCTGAATACTTTTAGAATTATCTTTTTGAGCTATGTTATTGGACTACAATTTTACAAATTTCACTTATGCCTAATGTCATCATATTTGGCTTTCATAGTTTAGCAATGGACGGCATTTGTTTGATTATACATGTTATCTGTTTCTGTTATTGTTTCAAATTTATCAATCATATGATGTCTAACTTGTTGTTTAACTTGATAATATTTATTCTTGTAGCATTCTTTCAGCAGAATTCGTGCGCGCAGCCATAAATGACTGCAAAACTAATGACACGATGATTTTGTCGAAGTTGAAAACAAAGCCTTCTAGTCTCATCAATGGGATGGAGGATGAAGTATGTTCATTTTTATGTTGTTGAAAATTAGTTTTTTCTTTGAACCAGTGGTTATCTAGTTACAGTAGTTTTCTTTCACTAAATTGCAGGGATTCTTATACTTATCTCAATATGTATTGTCACGAAAGCCATGATATTTGTGATTGGAATTTACTTTGTTCATCTCTAAAAAGAATGCAAGACATGCATTAACGCTTATTGGTTAAGATTATTTTCAATTTTCCTGTCAGTTGTAATAGATGCCTACAATTGGGTAATTGCCTAATTTGGAAACTAGTTTTAATTATAATGGAATAATCCATATGATACAAACAAATGATTTGTTTTTGGTATACTCAATAGTTTTCCTTATAAAACAATAAAAATGCATGTGTCTAGTTTTTTTCAAATGTGGTGGACTGGCTGGCAATTCTTTTGTACATAGTGGCCATAACCACATATGTATAACTTTTGAAAATGTTTAAGTGTTGTTGCAGTGATGTAGAAGTAATTTGGTTAACAAATTTGTTTAATAAGATCTTAGAGACTAAAAAGATGCCTGATGAATGGCTGAAAAACACTATAACACCGATTTATAGGAATAAATGCGATATTTAAAACTATTCTAAATATTATGGTAATAAACTCATGAGTCATGTTATGAAACTTTGGGAAGAATAATTGAGCAAAGATGCAAAAATATTGATGTAATGTGAAAATATTAGAGAATTAATTTGATTTTATACCAGGAAGGTCGATTATATAAGCTATTATTCTCTTTATGAGGTTAATGGAGATGTATAGAGAAAAGAGGCACGATCTTTGTATGATTTTTATTGATTTAGAGAAAGCAAACAATAAAGTATATAGAAAAGTCTTATGGTGGGTGTTAGAAAAGAAATGAGGATCCATTTATATTTTAACATAATAAAGGATATGTACAATGGAGCCGTTATTAGTGTAAGAATTACTAGTGGTAATATGAATAAGTTGTCAATTATAGTATGCTTATATAAGAGATTTGCTTTTATTAGTCAATTTTTTTTTGCATTAGTTATGGATAAACTTACTGGGCATATTTAGGATGATATTTTATAATGTAAGCTTTTTACAAATGATATATTTCTAGTAGATGAAACTAAAATTAAAGCTAATCATATGTTGAATGATGGAAAAGTATATTAGAATTTAAAGGTTTTAAGTTAAGTAGGATAAAGAGAGGGCACATGGAGTGCAATTTTAGTACAACTAGAAATAGAGACGAAGGTAAAATAAAAAATTGAGGATCACGAAATTCTTAAAAGTGATCATTTTCAATATTTAGGATTGATATTTATAAAGAATGAGATATTGAGGATGATATTGGTTGTAAGATTAAAGTATGTTGGAAAAATAGGTAAGCATAATTGGAATATTAGGTGTTCATATTTTACCTATCAAGTCAAAAAGAAAATTATAAGACAACCATCAGACTGGTTATGCTTTATGATATGGAATGATGGTTGGTTAGAAAATTACATGTATATAAGATGAATGTGGTTGAAATGAGAATGTTGAGATGGATGCGTGGTTATACGAGAAAAAGATAAAATAAAAAATGAAGTATTTCGTAAAAAGATGGAGGTGCGCCAATTGAGGATAAATTCAGAGAAGTACAATTTGAATTGTTTGGACATTTGCAATGTAAACCTAGGGATAGGGCTGTTTTGATATATGTAGATGGAAAAAGAACAAGAAATAGATGGAAGTAATAAAAAAAGATTTAATATCTTTGTATCTTACAGAAAGTATGACTTTAAATAATTTAGAATGGAGAAAAAGGATTCTTGTAGTTGACCTTAACTAGTTTGTAATTAAGACTTTATTATTATTGTATGGTGGTTTTAATCAAAGAATGCCATATATGTTTAAAAGGCTACTTATATGTTTGAGATATCAATAACTTGGCCACACTTGTTTTCCCTTAAATATTTGAGTAATTTTGTGTTTCAATATTTTAATGTGGTATTCAATTAGCTCAATCAACCCTAGAATGCTTGGTGACATAATTTAATTTTTAAAAACTTTTTTAGCATCTTGTTCTTAAACCTAGCATCCTCTGTTGAGTCATGTGATTATAATTAATGATAATTTAATACATAACAAAGTGAGGTACAATATAACAGCAGGACTAGAACACTCCATTGTAGCATCGAAGCTATTTTATTATTATTTGTGATCTGGTGCTGTACTTGTTTGAGCTACTAACTGTGCATATTGTTCTTTCTTTTTATTTTAATGCTCATTAGAAAGCTGGCCTGCCCTTTTTTTTCTCAAAAATTTGAACCAGGAGGTCCAGGACTTGCTTTCTAGGGCTTGAGTGTACAGGAAATTCTCTGTAAGCTATTTTGCTAGGTTTTTCATGCTAGAATTTATTTTTATATATAGATAAAAAAATAGATTTATTTGAGAGGTCATCAATTTGAAGATCATGGGCTTAAAGTTGAACTCTCAAATTTTGGGTTTTCTCTTTTCTTATTACTTCTGAGTATTTTTTTTCTAACTCCGCTAAGGCCGGTCCCAAGCCCGGGTAAAGAAGGAGGGTTGCGTTAAGTAGCGACAGCCAGTGTAAAACTCTGTCAAATCCCGAAAACATGATCTATTGCGAAGGGCTAGAACGTCCTGAATAGAGCAGAGTGGAGGAAGCTGATTCATGTAGCCGACCCCATGTAGTTGGGAAAGGCTTAGATGAGTTGAGTTGAGTTCCGAGTATTTTTCTGCAGCCAAACTTCCAATCATAAAAAATCCTCAATGCCTCAGTTTTTAGATTTCAGAATTTTCTAGTCATGGAACTGTAAGAACATGTTTTTTCAGAAATTAGGAGTAGCTAGTTATCTGATTTAAATTGGTCTTAAACTTGCTAATTTTATGGTACAACTCTTTGAAAGTTCCATTACAAGTCGTACATATACTTTGTTACAAGTTTCTTGGCAAATTTCTGTGACCAGTTGTACATCAACTTTGTTATTACCTTCTTCTTTGAGAATTGGCTTCAATTTATCAATGCATGTTTTTTTTTGGTTTCCTTGTTTTCCTTCTCCACCATTCCTTACTAACTGTTCTAGTAGCCAAATTCTCCTTGTTTTCCTTATCTGCCATTCTTTACTAACTATTCTACTAGCCAAATTCTCTCTCTCTCTCTCTCTCTCTCTTGGTTTCCTTGTTTTCTTTCACCATTCTTTTCTAACTGTTCTAGTAGCCAAAACTGGTATTGAGAGCCATATTTGTACATTATCGGTTACCCATACCGAGGCAATGCTAATTTTTTTTTAACTCTTAACCACTCAGTATCAAACAATATGGGTTAGTACGGGTCGTATGGTTCAGTATTAAGCGGTACAAATAGGTTCAGACTGATTCGGTTCATATTAAATTCAAACTTTGTACCGTATAGGTACCTTATTAATATGGTGCGGTATGGTTGGTATGGTAGACCTTTTTTTCCTTATTTTTTATTTTTTTTTATTTTTTATAAGATAGCATTGTAATTCTGATTTCTGATGTGATTGACATGAATTTTATCTATGTCAAAGCAGTGATTTGTGCCGTTACCATAGCTTCTTTCTTATAAAGGGAGTGACTTTTCTTCGTTGATGCACAGGTTAAGTTAGATGATGATGAAAGCTCCATTCTTCGAGATCATCTTCTACCTCTCATTATTTGTCTGCTCAGAACAGTGAGTCTTGCTACCTATCTTTTTACCTGAAATTCTATTAAATTGATGATTATGCTACGGTGTGTAGTTTGTGTGTGTGTGTGTGTGTGTGTGAGAGAGAGAGAGAGAGGTGGGTTGGGGGGGAGGGGGAGGGGAAGAAGAGAGGGTGTTCTATTTTTTGATAAATCTCATTAATTTCAACTCAAATTTGATGGATTCACTCATTTACTTTCATCTTTACTGCTATCTTTCATGATAGATGGGATGGTAGATAGGTTTCAATTGTGTGTGGAGTTTCATTGGTGAGAGAGAGAGAGAGAGAGGGGAGGGGGGGGGGGGGGGGTGAATAGTGAGGATGTTCTATTTTCTGATAAATCTCATTAATTTCAACTCTAATTTGATGGATTCGCTCCTTTGTTTTTATCTTTACCGTTAGCATGCCCTTTCAATGTAGACAGGATGGCAGATATGTTTTGAGTGTGTGGAGTTTCATTGCTGTGATACAACATAGATTCATCAAAGCTTTGCTTAGAAACTCATCCTTGCTAGAAATGACTTGGTCACATTTCCTCACACATAGTAAGGCCATGACCTTCTGATCAGTTTCTGCACTTTGACCTTGTAACTACATTATCTCATCTTCAATGTTTCTGTGTTTCCTGCTAAAAGTGTCTAGTAATATGCAATTGATCTTGTCACCATGTTAGCCTGCACAAAATTTACTGTTGTAAGAAATTGTTAACTTATACACCTCCATTTTGCCTCTTTGAAATACCTTCACATGGATCAGCATTCGGATTGTAAACAATACATTATGGAATTTCAAAATGTGTTTTTTAGGGCCAAGTAAGAGCTAATTGAGAATTTTGACATGAAAATGGAACATCAGGATGGGTAAGCATTGATGAATACACTTGCCAGTAGTGTCCTCTGGACCATCCAATTGTGTGTCATTGTATGTAAGAGATTACAAGAAAATGGATTAGATGAAATCCTAGTTGATTCATGATAATATAATCTAACAGAATCTAAATGCCGAAACTATGGCAACCTTTTATTGTTTACAGACTAATGTGCAGTGCACAAAGCTTACTTGATTTGGATCAACTTGTTTGCATCCTTAGTGTTTTTTATTCTAAAGTATTAAAGTAAATGAGTGAAACCCTGGTATGTATTAATGATTCAATGATTAGTTTCAAATTCTGATTTAGCTATTAGAAGCAATAGCAACAATAATGATAAAGCCTTAATCCCAGATTAGTTGGGGCCAGCTATACGAATCTCTCTCTCTCTTTTTTTTTTTGTCTCATTCTACTTGGTTTAGAGTTATTCTTTCTGTAAGATACAGAGATATCGAATTCTTCCTTATTAATCTCTCATATAATTTTTGGTCTACTTCTACTTCTTTTTCTTTTTAAATATATCAGATCACTCCTTCACATCGGTGCATTCTTAGTACTTGAAGTAAATGTTTAAACCATTTAAGTCATCCTTCTCTCATGATTTAGCTATTAGTACTTGAAGTAAAATTAATCATTAACCCTTGACTAAATGACCTTGTACCCATGTGAGAATTTTTGAAGTTTAAGAAGATGCTAGGATGACAGTCCCCTTTAACCTTGTGGAGCAAGTGCAAAAGTTAAATGCAAACAAGGTTTGAGGTGCTACAAGAATGTGTAGTGCCAGCTTGGTATGCACATGTTATATGTAGTTTCTTTTCTTGGTATTAATGGTAACTACCCTTTCTTGGCTTGCTATGGTTTGGGCATGCAGTTGTGCCATGTATTGGTCCAACCTGGGCATTATATGTGACTATGGCAAGGATGATGCAGATTTGCGTATCAATCCTTGAATGCAATAATGGAATAAGCATATTAGTAGGGGCTAATAAGTAGATGCTTACAGTGTACTTGTATCCCTTCTACATAAAACCTATAGATAAAATGACTAATTCACTAGCATCCCTTCTACATATGACCTAGATCTAGTCATGAGTGTATGATAATTAAACCATCTCTTCTATTATCATTAAGAGATTTTAGTATGCAGTGAAAGAGTTTTAAGATTGCTTTGTGGATCTTTTGACGATGTAATCCTTGGTTGTCTTTAAACTTTCATTTTGAATCATATCACTAGTTAATAGCTTGATTTGAATTTTTTTTAATCTTTCCACATTAAAGGTTGTTTTCTTATCATGTAAAATTACTCATAGTTCAAGTGGAATATTAGCACAAGGAGATGCAATGTTGTTTTTATATACATAAATCTGTGCAATTATTTTTGAATTTTTCTCTTTAATTTCTTAATGACAGCTTTTTATTGAAGGATAGAGATGTTCTGAAAGTTTAACATCTTTAGATAGTTTAGTTCATTTTATATCATACTGGTGTCTATCATCTCATGTGGAGCATATCGTACCATACTAGTAATGTCTTGGTACATTGAACCGATCTGTGTAGCAGGCCTACCAACACTATAGTGGTGTGGTACTAGTATGGAGTTTGGTATTGAGACAATGAACCTTGGTTTAGACTTTACATATATCTTGTATCTAGCATCACACGTTATTGCAATATTTTAGGTACCAAGTCATATTGTGTGATATGGGGCATGCCTTACTGACTTGATACTGTATGAAGGCTTGGTATCCCTCCATATGGAAACATGGTACATGTGCTGTGCTGACTCTAAAATTGTGCCCATCATATTGGTAAGGTAATGATAGGCCAATAATTGAACTGAGTTGTCCATAAACAACTTGGGATTGGCTTGTTAAAAAGCTTGTTTATGTTCATTAAAATCCAAATGGGCCGGTCACAAAATGATGCTAGGCTTGTTAGTTTAACAAAACAAGCCCAAGTAGGGGGGTGCTCAGCTTGGTTGGGCTCATGAACATGCATACATACATACATGTACATACATACATGTATGTATGTATGTATGTATGTATGTATGTATGTATGTACGCACGCACGTACGTACGCATGCACGCATGTCATCCTCTTACTTGATTCTAAACCTAAATACCTAAACATCTTTCCTCCCTCTTGGCCTCTTCCCTTGTCTCCATGTCTTATTCTCACCTTGCCCTTGTTGACTTGCCTATCATAGTCAAATGTTCCGCTACCATCTCCTCTCCTGCCCTCTCTTTATTCATCTCATCCCTTGGGTTCATCTTGCCACACCATCATTGATCATGCTTATTCTACCATCATAGGTTGTGCTTGTCTCATTGTAGAGCTCATCTCCCTTGCATTGCCTTGAGAATCTTGAGATCAGTGTTGTAGGATAGTTCATAGTTTCTCTCCCATACTTCATGTGACACCATGAGAGCTCTCCACACTTGTACACCTTCTAACCATGCCAATATTGTATTTTGGCTTACTCTCCCTCAAAAGCACCGATCCAATTCTCTTTTGTTCCTCTAATCTTTTTTCTCTTTTTAGGGAGTAGAGATTTGGGTGGGGGGAGGGCTCGGGAAAGAGATATAGTTTTTATCAACCTTGTTGGAGGATCATTATAGTTGAGCTTGATTTGAGTTTGCTTGGCTCAATTGGTTAAACAAGTTGATCATGAGCCTCTTTCATTGATGCCAATCTATGCTTGAGCATTTGTTTTTAAGCTTGGCTTGTACTCGAGTGAAATTCGAACACTAACTTGGTTGACTAAGCTGAGCTCGAGCATTTTAGTATCTGGCTCAGCTTGGCTCTGTTCTGCCAGCTTGCTTGCCCTCCTAGGTGCTGGTTTGGGACTTGACACTGAGATTTAAACATTGCTTTACGGTGAATGCTGATTTTTATAAACCTAATGTTGATACCTTTTATGCACTAATAAGAACCTCAATGCATAAAACAAAGGGCATACAAAAGGAGATTGAACATTAGGAAGGCAAGGCAGACTTTTAAACTGACTTGACTTATGACGAATTCGAAAGTTGCAAAAAAGGAAAGACTAAAAGGTGGAATCCAAATAAAACATGGGAGAAAAAGGTGATTACATTCCAACTGTATAATGATACCATGGCAATGATTATCAAATGTCCTCCATGTCATGCAATTTACCATATGGTGGCCATTGCCTTCTTCATTTTAATATCACAAAAAGTGCATAGTCTCAAGCCACCTAATCATTGATTGCCTATCTATTCTGGGTGCAATAGACAGTGGTCTATCTTGCCAGGTTTATGTTCTGCTTGTTTCTTTGTGATTTTATAGTCAATTGCTCACTAGCTAGTTACGACCACAGAGATGGTTGCGAACTCTGCATATTCTTGCACGTAGATATTGTGTATAATACTAACGAGGCTTTGCATGATTGGTCTGTCATTGTAATGGGCATGCTTCCAAAATGCATCCCTACCTGGCCATCATCCTTTGAAGTCATAATGCCCAAATAATTGCTCATAATAAAATTTCAAGACCTCCATGAACAAAGTAATAAAAAATCTACCATCAATTTAATTTCTTCTTCCTTTCGAAATCTTTTTTTAAAAAATATGAAACTCAAAATAATTGCTAATATGATCTAATTATCTTTCAAAAGAACAGAATTATTAACAAATAGCTTTTAAAAAATTGGAGTGAATATTTTCTTTAAAAAAATTACAAAAAATCCAACTTATTTGGCTAGTTTCTCCATTTAGTTTTCAGTTAACTTATCTGGATGCTAAGCTTTTAGAATCTCTGGATTGTGATTGTTAGACATCTAGTGGTTCTACTCATGTTAGAGATTAAAGCAAAAAGGTCCCGATAATAGCTTTTGTATTCTAGTGATCCCTAGCTTCTTTTGTTCATTATGCTGAGTTCAGTTTCTATTCTTGCACTCTTGAAAATAACCCTATAATCTCATTTCTGATGTGAAAAATGAAGTTTGTATGTGGTACTTTTAATAGATACGTTTTATTTATAAAGTGGTTAATTAGATGGTACTTGTCTTATCATATTCTCTCTCAGGGAAAACTCCCAGCTGTGTTGAGGATTTATCGTGACACACTTATTGCTGATATGAAAACTGCAATCAAAACCACAGTTGCAGAGTTGCTGCCGGTTTGGGTAGCTCGGCCAATAGAGTCCGATTTAGTGACTGGGGAACAATCTGTGGAGTCAGATGGTCTGAACATTTAGTTGTTATGTCTTTTGCCTGCACTAGTTCTTTATTATATCTCTTTTCTTGGCCCTTGTTCTTCTTATCGCTCATCTTCCATATGGCGTCATGACTCAGGTGGAGGCTTGTCATTGGCAAGCAAATTGAGGAACCTGTCATCTGAAAGCTTTGTCCAGCTTTTGGCTGCTATCTTCAAGGTTGTACAGGTAAGTCAGCTTGCAGTATTTCTTTTTTATTTTCTTATTTAGCTTGGTAAATCAATCATATTAGTTCCTAAAGCTTTTTGGAGATAAGTTGCTTGTTGAGATCTGTCTATTTTCTGCTAGATGCTGTATTTATTAGATTGAGTTTAGTTCCTAAATCTGTGATTGGGCCTAGAGTTTATTGTTGAAAGCAGTCCTTTTCCCTACTCTGAGCTAGTAGCTTGTTTGATCTCCTTAATAAACAATAAGATCTTGTCAATCCTTGTAATATAGGTTTCTGGTGTTTGCTAGACACTTGAGTTGTTGGTTCGTATAGGGATTCAGCTAACTTCAGTTTATATAGAAAGTCATAGAATGTCAATCATTTTGTGTGGGCATTCACCAATATAATGTAATTAATTTATAACAAGTAGCACAGAAGGCTAATTCTTTGAATCTTTCACTAAATCTTTTTCTTTTGGTCTTAATAGTTGGCTTTCTTATCTTAATCAATACAATTTTACCTATTATAATGTTCCTGTAAGGGCATGCCATGGATGCTTACACAGACAGTACTTGATATGTGATAAAGTATCATGATGTGGTTGACGTTGTTGAATATAAAATATGTTATACAGTTTTCTTGCATCTCTTTAAATGCCTTAAGACATGGATTTGAGTTGTGTGCTGCAATGTGATCTATGTTCTTTTAGTGAATACAGGCACATTTAATGCGAGCTGCTGAAGTTAAGAGAGTGATTGAATGGATTATGGGAAACCTAGATGGTCACTATGCCGCTGATTCTGTTGCTGTGGCAGTTGCACATGGTGCGGCAGCTGCTGCAGCTGCAGAAGCTGCCCAAGAGAGTGATACAACTGTTGTTCCTCATATCTCACATTCTCTTCCCAGGAATGCTCCCAAAATTCCATTATTCCAGGGAAAGATAAATGATGGTTCCAGTCCAAATATGTCAAAAAATTTCCGGTGAGATCTTGTACTTTCTTGTTTTATATAACCTTGTAATATTGCCTGTGGATTATTTCCCTCAGATTTTATGACATATTCTATTTTAAAATATTCAGCACTTGGATTTTCTTATGGAATGTTTGTCAATTGTGTATCTTTGGTGATTGCATGAAACTAACACTTCTTTTTCGATTAGAGAAGGGTTCTAATGCCGGATGATTGGAGAAAAAAATATATAAATACCCATATACAAAAATAAAAGAGATTCAAAACGGTGCAAATTATAGAAGGATTAAGCTGATGAGTCATATAATGAAATTATGGGAGAGAGTAATAGAAAATCGAATAAGAGCTGAAACTTTGGTGGCAAATAATCAATTTGGATTTATGTCTGGAAGATTGATCATGGAAGCTATTCATTTATTAAGAAGATTGATGGAGAGGTATAGGAAAAAGAAAAAAAGATCTTCATATTGTCTTTATTGATTTAGAGAAAGCATATAATAGAGTACCTAAAGAAATAATATAGTGGGTTTTAGAAAAAAAAGGAGCTACCAAAAGATATATAGAATTGATAAAAGATATGTATGATAGAGCAATAACTATTGTTAAAACAATAATAGGAGAAACTAGTGAGTTTTCAATTACTGTAGGTTTATATTAAGGATCTGCCTTAAGTCTGTAACTTTTTGTAGTAGTTATAGATGAATTTACTAAACATATTCAAAATAATATTTCATGGTGTATGCTATGTGTAGATGATATAGTGTTGATTGATGAAACTAAATTTAGAGTAAATGCTAAGCTAGAGATTTGGAGAGAGGCTTTAAAATCTAAAGGTTTTAAGATTAATAGAACTAAAACTGAATACATGAAATATAATTTTAGTGGAAGTAGAAATACAAATGAAGAAAAAATGAAGATGCAAGCCAAGAGATACCAAGAAGTGAAAAATTTAGGTATTTGGGATCAATTATCCAGCAAGAAGGTGAAATAGGTGAAGATGTGAATCATAAAGTTAAAGCAGGATTGATTAAGTGGATGAGTGCTTTGCGAATATTGTATGATCGATGCATCCCATTAAAATTGAAAGAAAAATTCTATAAAACCGTTATTAGGCCAGCTATGCTATATGGAACAGAGTGTTGGGCAATACCGAAACAACATGTGAATAAATTAAGTGTAACAAAAATGTGTATGTTAAGATGGATATGTGATAAAACTTAAAAGATAGAATTAGAAATAAACATATAAGAGAAATGATAGGAGTAGCCCCAATTGAAGATAAAATGAGAAAAAAATTGATTATAGTGATTTGGACATATACAATGAAGACCTTTAGATGCTCCAGTTAGAAAGAGTGATCTTTTAACAATCCATGGTAATGATAGAGATAGATGTAGACCTAAACTAAGATGGACAGAAATAATTAAAAAAAGATATAACTATTTGTAATTTGAATGTCAACTTAGTCTTGTATGGAGTAGAGTGGAGGAAGCAGATTCATGTAGCCAACCCCATGTTGTTGGGAAAAGGCTTAGATGAGTTGAGTTGAGTTCTAATGACAACTGTCCTGCTCCTAGAGTCATTGCCTTAACAAGTTTCTCTTCTTTTGCCTCAGTGTTTGTTACCAAATAGCACTTACGAATGAAGTCATGGAAAATGTCTTTGGATTACCTAAATTATCGAAAACGTATCCAATCACTCTATTTGTAACAAATCTTCTCTTTCTGTACATTCTCTTTCCTCTGACTCCTCCTATGTATGTTTTCAGGAACCATTACCTAATCAGTCTGGACTGATGGATCTTTTATCCATTTTTATCTGATGGCTGTGTTTCAGAACAGTGACCAGCTCTTATCCAACAACTTGGTGGTTTATGTCAAACAACCAGTAACACTAGATTAACAAACAATTGATTTTATGATTGAATGAGAACTTACAATAATTTCAAGAATGAAATGAATATTAAAGGATGCAGAAAAGGCATGGATTTGAGGATGTCATTAAACTGTGGAAGAAAATGAATTTATAGCTGATGAAATGAAATTGCAGAAAGGCTGCTGATCTTGGGCCATGTTATATGAACTTTGGTGTATGGGTTGTGGGCATATGTCAAAGAGTTGATTGTTTCAATATCTTAGAATTTTACTTACAGAACCACATTAGAATGTATATCAATACCCATTTCTAAGTCTTGAGCAGGGTTATTTGAATGCTCAGGGCAATAAAGATTCTGGGTTTATTGCCATGCGAGTACAAAAATATAAGTTGCTTAACCGAAGCTCTTTGCTCTTAGAAATGAACTTGGCTGGTCCTTTATAAATTTCAGCAATGCTAGACAGTATATGTTATGTAGTGTATTGAGGAGCTATAAGTAATCACTCTTTTATAGGTTCTTCCAATTTTTAAGTCTAATTGTTTGTCTTGGGAAATTTAGAGTGAACTTTTTTGGTGTTACGATCTCCAAATGTAGGAACCAAGATTAGCTAAACCTTGCGAACCAAACCAAACCAAACCGGTCTGGATTTGGGATGCTTCGGTGTCTCTCGGGGGGGGGGGGGGGGGGGGGGGGGGGGGGGATTTGGTGTTGAACTGCCTTGGACCCCCATATTGACAGCTTGTACCGGTGTACGGAACCGAATCACCCAGTTCGGTATGATTCGTGATGGTTAATGGATTGGGGCCTTCTAGTCTACTTGATCGGTATGCTATTGGTTTGGTACAGTATGCTCCGTATCGAACTGTATCGATTTTGGTATGACAAAACTTGGTAGGACCTTATGTTATTATGGGAAATAGGCCTACGAGATCAGTAAGTTAGGTGCTGTCACAGGAATGAAGTTGTTGGCAATAGAATCGATCTTATGTTGTTTAATTTGGTCGTTGAAGAAGTGCAATGATCTTAAGAATCTAATAAAGCAGACAAATTGGCCTCTTCATAAAATTGTCATTGTCTAGTCGAAATTTTTATTTTATGAATGCAGTGCCAGGTGGCAAGCCTGATCTGCTCGTCTGGTTTTCCTTTATTTCATCACTTTTGGTTGCCATGCATGAGTCAATAGCAGCAATTGATGGTGTAGAAGTTGAAGGGCAGACCACAGCTGCATGCATGCTTCTGTTTGAAGTAGAAAATTATTTTTGACTATTTGTAATACTAATGATTTTACCATGCTATTTGTTAAATTTTGATCATGAAATTTTTTGATTTCTTCATCTGTTTGATTTTTTTTTGGTGTTTGCTGTATTGATAATCTGTCAGTCATTGTCTCCTAATAAATGATAAACAGGGCATTGAAAATTGACTTTTAAGTAACCCAGGTTCACTATATGGGGAACGTGTATCGTTTTGGTATCGGATCGATATGGTTTGGTATGGGGTGTACCATACCAAATTGATGGCGTACTGATCGGGTGGACCAGGAGGTTTTAACTCGTGAATTTCCCTAAATCAGGCTGAATCAGATGGTTTAGTCTTGTACACCGGTATAGGGTTGGTATGGCAGTTTGGGGTGTTCGCCTTCTGTACCAAACTGAGAGATGAACTGTCTTGGCTCTGGGCCGGTTCAGTTTGGCCTGAACCGAACCGTTTGGGATAGTTTGGCTAACCTTGAAAGCAACCATTTAAACTTTATCTCTGTAATTTACTATAATGGGCAGCATGGTAAGCAGTAAACACAAATGTCAAAGTATAAAGCTTATTGCAGTTGACGATCAGCTTTCTGTCTGATCTCGGCTTAACACAAAAAAAATAGGTCTTGCATTTTAAACACTTCCTTTTCTTTGTTATCATGGTGTTTCTGTTGACTTCTGGCATCATGGTACTCTTGTTTTCTGATTTTCTTAACCTTTTACGTCTAATTTTTTCAAAAGAAACTTTCAGTATATGAACTTTCTAATGGTATTATCAGCATTCTACCTGGATGTGAATTGGGTTGACTTTGTTTGGACACTGATAATGGCAATTAATGTCAGTGCTGAGTGTTGCGGGAAAACACAGAAGCTGTATTTGCTGCTTGCGATGCTGCTCATGGAAGGTGGGCTAAGCTCCTAGGTGTCCGTGCTCTTCTTCATCCAAGGTTGAGACTTCAAGAGTTTCTAAGTATTTATGACATAACTCAGGACTTTATAGCAGCTACTGAAAAGGTAATTTTGCTTGCTCGTCATGGATGCAATTAATCACTGATATTTTTATTTTCTTTGTCAAAATTTTGCTCTTATGCCAGACAAGGTCCTCTTTTGCAGATTGGTGGTAGGTTAGGTTATAGCATTCGTGGAACCCTACAATCACAGTCAAAGGCATTTGTTGATTTTCAACATGAATCTCGAGTAAGTCAGATGCATGCTTGTGCTGGTTTACCATTTATATGTCTTTATGGTGTCTTGACATGATTTTAAATGTGCTGTCTGCTTATGCTGGTTCATTTACATTTTTATGCGGTGACATGAAAGTTAACATCTTTTTAACTTTGTAATTATCTTATGTAGATGACAAAAATTAAGGCTGTTCTTGATCAAGAGACGTGGGTTACAGTGGATGTTCCTGATGAATTTCAGGCCATTGTTTTATCACTTTCTTCTGTTGATAATGGTGAGCTAGGTCCAGGCAGTCTTTCCTCAGAGTTGGTTCAAACTGGGGTTTCCTCTGGTGCATAACATTTTAACATGAATGAATCAGGTGAGAATGCTGCATATCCTAGCAACCGAACCTTGCCACCTCATCAGCTGGGGTAAACCAAGAAAACAGAGCTGAACCAACATCTATCCAGATGATGATAGTAATATAAAAGAACATGGAAAACCTACTTCTCAAACCCTTATGTGTGGAGGCATTGGTTATCACATGGTAAACTGGTTAGTTATCTTTATGATTGGACAACCTATATTATTCTTTTCTGCTTTTCTGTGATTAATTGTCCATGATAAATATTGTCATTATTTAATTTAAATGAAATATTTAATATGGTTACTTTTGATACATCTCCAATTGATAGTGATGCCATTTGTTTTTTTTAATTCAATCCTTTTCATTCTTTATCCTTTTGGCTGCTAAAATGTTACATTCAACCTTAATTATTAGTTATTGTTTGTTGTCATTCATAATTGTTTCATTTTGCCCAGAGATATTATTGTTGTTACATTTTTTTTTTCATTATTCATGTTAAGTCAGCTTCAATCTTTGAACTAATTTCCACCTGAATTGTACATGTGCAGTGGTTTAATATTGTTGAAAATGTTGTCAGAGTATCTTGCCATAAGCAATGTTTGCCAGCTTTGTCATCTGAAGTGGTCCATCGTGTTGTGGAGATATTGAAGCTTTTTAACACCAGGACTTGTCAGCTTGTTCTTGGTGCTGGTGCCATGCAGGTAAATTTAGCCTGCTGTTTTTTATGAATGGATTGAATTTAAAAGGTTGCTGCTTTAACGACTATACTAAATGAAGTATAATTAACAATCATGCCTATTGACTTATTAATATCTTAAAGAAAATTGAGTATATGATCATGTTCTGAACATTGTGCGCTACCTGGAATTTCACTGGACTTATGCGAGGGCTTTCCCTCTGATCCATTTATCTATTCAGAGATGACATGTACATCTGTTGGAGATTGTTTTCCCTTTTTGATAACTATTCATTACACAGTATTTATTGGTTCATGTTCTGTATCTTTTACATGAATAACCGAAAATATGCATTTGTGAAAATGCTTTATTAACACTGGTATAAGGACATATGTTGAGATATCCTGGAGCAGACTTTTGTTATGAACTTGCATGGTTGTTGGATTTGATTGACATCTTGCTGATTCTTAGGTCAGAATCAAAACAAATATGTGTGCATGATTGTGGCTTGATTATGCTAAATCTCTAGTGATGTTTGGTTTAAATTTCAAATTTCCTTGTCTAAAATGTGCTTTCTTAAAACTATTGTGAAGCAGATTTTTGTTATGAACCTGCATGGCTGTTGGATTTAATTGATGTCTTGCTGATTCTTAGATCAGAATTGAAACAAGTATGTGTCCATGAGTCTGACTTGATTATTGCTAACTCTCTAATGATGATTGGTTTAAATTTAAAATTTCCTTGCAGAAAGTATGCTTTTTGTATATATGTAGTAACAACTGAAGAAACATGTAGAAAGCATGGCAATTCTATTAGTAGCAGGAGTAGAAGATTACAAATGAATACATGAAATGTAATTTTAGCAGGAGTAGAAATACAAATGAAGAAACAGTGAAGATTGCAAGTCAAGAGATATCAAGAAGTGAAAAATTTAGGTATTTGGGATCAATTATCCAACAAGAAGGTGAAATAGGTGGAGATGTGAATCATAGAGTTAAAGCAGAATGGATTAAGTGGAGTGCTTCGGAAATATTGTATGATCGGTGCATCCTATTAAAATTGAAAGAAAAAATCTATAAAACTGCTATTAGGCCAGTTATGCTATATGGAACAGAGTGTTGGGCAATATTGAAACAACATGTGAATAAATTAAGTATAACAGAAATGCATATGTTAAGATGGATATGTGGTAAAACTTTAAAAGATAGAATTAGAAATAAACATATAAGAGAAATGACAGGAGTAGCCTCAATTGAAGATAAAATGAGAGAAAATCGATTACGGTGGTTTGGACATATACAATGTAGACCTTTAGATGCTCCAGTTAGAAAGTGATCTTTTAATAATTCATGGTAAGGATAGAGGTAGAGGTAGATCTAAACTAACATGGACATAACTAATTAAAAAGATATAACTATTTGTAATTAAATATCGACTTGGTCCTCAATAGAGCAGAGTGGAGGAAGCATATTCATGTGTGACCCCATGTAGTTGGAAAAGGCTTAGATGAGTTGAGTTGAGTTGAGTTGAGTATGGTTTCAAATTCCAGCAGATGCCTACGGGAAAGTTTCAAAATGTCCTGAGCAGGTATTGTTGAAGTTCCAAGGATTGAACCCCACCACCCTATTTCAAAATGATTTGGTTGGCTGAACCATTTCTGGTATCTGGTGATCTAATTGCTAGTGGCTGCAAAAATGGTACTGGAAGGTTGACAAATCCAAAGAGCTTTTGATGCTTCAGAGTCTGGTGGTCTAATTGCCTGTAGTTACCAGAGTGTTCATCAGAATTCATGGAGCCAAAGAGCTTTTAAAACTGTCGTCGGTTAAGTTTGGGATCATTTGATGTAGGGCCACTTCATGGGGACAACTTCTTACTGACTACTGCACTGGGCGTAGGCTTGTGCCTGTAGCCTCATCCCTAATGTCCTACAAATCAGCACCTTAAAGACTGCTTCAGCTATTTGTGCTTCAATTTCTTATCCAGTTCAATCTTTTTTGGCAGTAGTTAATATTTTTAAGTTGCTTGTGTTGTTTCCTGTCCTCTGTTCTGATTGATGATTAGGGGTGGGCATGGGCCAGCATGAGCCTTTAGGTCCATAGGGCCGGGCCGGGCCTAGGCTTAGTAAAAATAGGCCTGACTTGACCCTGCCCAAGAATTTATATTTATATATAAATTTATAAAAAATATATATTCATATACTTTGATGTAAAATAAATGGGTAGGATTCGAAGGTGGGTGCTTAGGATAAAAAGCCCACTCTAACCATCCCAACCAAAGGATGCTTTCCATATATATATATATATATATATATATATATAAAGTATGGGCTGGTTGGGTTGGGCTTGGGCCTTAAGAAAATCTCACTAGGTCAGGCTTGGGCTGGCTATACTTAGCAAGTTTGGGCCCAGCTTGGCACGGCCTGATGCCTTAGGCTGCATTTTTTATCCTTGGCTTGGCCCGGCTTGGTCCATGCCTACCCCTATTGACGATAGCACGTGACTATTTAACTCTGCATCCCTTTATTGTTTCTATTGTTTTCTACCCTCAATTTTGCATTATTACTTGGTGCTACACAATGATAATCGACTTCACTAGCTCGCTGTATCTCTATTAGTTTTTGATTGCATGTTCTTTCATTTCCAGCCCCCACCTTCTGCCTTTTCACCTTGCTGTCTGTATTGCTGGGTTCACCATTTTAGTGGGTTTGTTGTCAATAAACATTGTAGTTTGAGATTTCATACTTTAACTGGACCTTGCCACATGGTGATCTTGGTGTTGTCATCTTGCTTCTGATATGGGCTATTGTAACTTGCAGAAGTGCCTGATGCTTCTGGCCTCTTTTGGCACTCATGCATTCTCAACTCATGCCCACAGCTAGCCTTCCTTCTTTGCATCGTTCTCTGTTGGTGTATTTATCAATTAATGCGATAGTTGGAACAAAGATGATGTAACATATCAAAAATATGTTGCATCATTGGATATTCTCATGGCACTTTCTGGCTTCCAGAACGAACTTAGCTAGTCTTATTCTCATTATAGCTGAACTTGTCTTGGCTTTCCGCATCAAAATCCTTTCATAGTTTTTATTATTATTATCTTTATTTCTTTAAATTCTACTATTTGCAAGTGATATTTGCATGCTATTATGAACAGTTGTGCTGGTTTATGTTTTATATGTTTTTCAATTTAATGCTGCCCTTGATTCTTTGAGCTTGTTTTTTATAATCTTTAATGCTTCAGCTATGCTTTACTACCCTGTGGTTATGTTTATATTGAATGTCAGGTGTCAGGTTTGAAGTCCATAACCTCTAAGCATTTAGCTCTGGCAAGTCAGATCATCAGTTTTATTGACGCTATCATACCAGGTAAACATTTATTATCCAACCATGACTTTTTTTTAGTCAACTGAACATCATCTGTTACTAGCTTTTTAATTTCTTCTGTAATTTAAATTTACTTGTCATTTTTGTTGGTTAAGTTGCTGGTTATACTAGCGTATTTAGCTGCCCCATTTGTCTTGCAGTCAGTCTCTTCCTTTCTATTTGTTCTACTTTAGAAGTGTGATTTTTGTGGATTTTCTTTCATATTGAGGTGTTTATAGAGATGTGGTGTTCTTTTTTCCTCTTGTTGCCTGACTGGATTGCCTTTTTTAACCATTTTGTTGACACTTAGGCAGTCTTCCTCTCTTCTCTGATGGTCATACTTGCCACCTCTTCTCTTTTATAAAATCCTTTTTTAATTAGATAGAAAAATTAGCCTAGTTATGCACTTTCTTACAGTTGTGTTCTGTTTCTGTTTGATTTCTCCAAAAAGGAAAAAGGACAAAAAACGTGTTTAATGTGAGCTATTTTTATAAAGGCTGTTGGAATGTTGCACTTCTTGAAGAATAGTTCATAGGATTGGAGGATGATGCACTCAGAAGTAATTGGACATGTTCTTAACCTTTCTACGGGACATACCGTTCATGTAGCAGTGAAATAAATCCTGTGCTCATCTTATAACATCCAATATGGGCTATATGATTAAGTTGACTGGAAATGTGATCTTGTATTGTGTACCTAATTTTCAGATGGTGGATTGGCTGACATGATTTTGAACTACAAAAGAAGTAATGCTTGAAGCAATATGTAAACTTACAGGTTTTTGCTTTATGTCATGGGGCTGGTTTGAGACTTGAGAGTATGTCTGTAGGGATTTGAGAGAACATTTTATTCTGGCATTCTATTTCATGATTATAGACTTCATCATTCCCCAAGTAACTACAGTTTTTGCTTTTTGCTTCTAAGAGACAATTTTATGAACCATTTGCTTCGGCCTTCCCTGCATACCAAAGTTGGAAATCTGAAGATCTGTAGCTTAGAACTGCTAGACATCATAGTGACATATCCAGTCATGATGAAATTTGTTTAAACTATGTCATTCTCCTTTGGATTTGTGAACTTTTTTCCCTGTTCTTTTCTCTTGTTTATATTACTTAATATCATTGCATTTGCTGGCTTTTTCTAAATTGTAGAGCTTCTTTGAGAATTCTTTTAGTTATCTGACATCATGTTATACTTTTTCCTCATTTATTTGATTTGTCCACTATATATACACGTTATTGCAAATTTTGCAAGATTTATTCTTCTATTTAATTTCTGTGTACTATTCATGCAAGGGTAACTCTTTTGCTTCAACATAAAAATGACAGTTCTTTCCATCAGCTTCATCTAAGTGTTTATTTATTTTTTGAATATCAAGTCGTGGGCTTTCTTATGATTGCCTGATAAACTTATTGGATCCAATTGATCATACTGATTGTAACATGGTTTGTTCCATGCATGTAATTCAAGATATTCGTCGAGTTCTTTTCTGAAAATACCTGAGGCTCGTAGAGCATTACTGATGTCTGAAATTGACAGAGTAGCTCAGGTATGATATCTTTGAATTCCTTTAGGTTCTTGATGCTGCAGATCCTATATTTCTTTTATCTTTTTAAATTAATAAGCTATGTTTCCTCTCTTTTAGTTACCAAATGAATGGTTGCAAAGCTCAGCACATCTATTTTGTTGATCATATACTCTTGTTCACAAAAGGAACTTCTCCCTGACATGTTATGTGGTCTTCATGTTAAAACATTCTAACTTTTGCCAATCACTCTTATAAACAGCCACTTGTATGCTCCAAATCTAATCTTAGGCATGGCAATAGGTTGTTCTCTTTTGATTTTGATTGGCTAACGTGTTTCAATGTTAATCCTGAAGCAATCACTTAAAGCTTGTGCCTTGTGTGCATCATGCTGGAAGGTAGATAGTCATTAAATGTACCTTTGTCAATTTTGTTTGACCCTGTTAGTCACAAATCAGTGTATACTTGTCCATTGTAGTATATCATCACTTTATATGTTCCTTTATTATATAACTTTGATGATGGATGTTGTATATTTAGTTTGTTTGTATATCCATCCATAATGTGCTATCATGCTCATTTGGTTTAAGTCTTTTATTTTCTATATATGGGCATGTCCTCTGTGTTGAAAATTTTATGTTCATCCTGTCACTTTCTCCTGAAATTTCTTGTTGTTAAATTGGATTGTTGGTTTCAGGGCATTGTGTGTGTTTTTTTTTTTTTTTTTTTAATGCCTACCATGGGATACTCTGTTGCTATAGGAGCACTACTATGATGAATTGAACCATGTTGACACAAGGCATTGGCTTGGCTTGGTTGGTACATTTCCTTGAATCAGTAGCCTAGATTAGTTGTCTTAGATTACATTTTTGGCTATTTGATCTCCTTTAGGCAATAGAACTTTGGTGACCATAGTGGAATGACCTCCTTTTGACTCATTTATTCACCCTTGGGTGGTTCTTGGGCCTTTGTGGTTCGAAGGGGTCTAATGATTGATTTAACATTTTTCTCAAAGATGTGAAGCATGCCTATATGTCGTTTGCTCACTGGGAAACTTTGTTCTTAGGTCTTCTTTCTTCTGGCCATGGATTGCACTAGAGGTGTTTTCCTCATTCTTTTATGCCTATAATAAGGTACTGAGGCTTGGCACACCCCACTCATTCTTACTGTTGATACCAAGGTATGTACCATGCTGACAGTTGGTGTCGGATATATTTGTTGGTATCAATATGAGGTCTGGTATTAAGGTAGCGAATCTTGGTGATCACCATGAAAAGAATCAAATTTGGAGACTTCTTTTTGCATTTTATATTGTTTTTGGACCTTCCTTTGGTTATAATACATTACTACCTTGCCATAACGTGGTGGATCATGATGCCTTTTTGCAAAAGCTGATTATGCAGCTAGTTGTTTGATTTCATTGACTTTGCAAACTTTGCATTCTTAGTTTGTTTCTTAATCGATGGCCTCTGATACCCTCTATCATTTGTTGGACCTACCTTATTTATTGTTGGACCTACCTTATTTATAATTTATATGCCATCGTTTTCTCATTGTGTGATATGCGAAGCTTGACTTGAGTTTTTGTTTCCTTGAAAATTCCTAGCATTTGTTTTTGACCTAGATAGGACGAAGAGGAACATGAGAACATGAGAGGTGAGATGATGGATCAGTGATTTACAAATATTTTTATTGGAACCATGGTAACTGGTAATGAACCGAGGCCCGATATGCTGTGTACCTAGGCTCAGTACATCCAACCCACGTTTCGGACATACGATGCTATACTAGTGTGATACCAGCATAGGGTCTGGTATCAAGGCGGTGAACTTTGATTAGAACCCATGAAATCTTTCTATTCCCTTACCACATTAGACTTGTTTCTATAGCATATGCAATATTCCAATAAACTAGACCTTCAATTTATTGATCCATTTATTTTTGTCTATAAGTTATTTTAATCACATTCTCAGCTTGTGTATTTGGGTGCTTTGATAGATTTGATGACCTGTCCTACCGGAGCTTCCACATATCTTCATTGGACATGTCCATACCTTCTAAATCGAGTTTCCAACCCTTTGTCATCAATTTATATATTTCATTATGTCTCACTGAGTATACTTATTTTTCATATTTGTTCTTCCCATATGTTTGTAGGTTATCAACTTTCACACTTCGTTAAGCTGATCGTGGTTTCTTACCAAAATGGTCCAACGCTTAAATTATTTTTGGATGAAATAAAGATGTGCCAAGACTAGGCTGGACTTAGGATTCCTTGAATTAGTCATTTCTAGGTTTTTGGTCACAACCATTATCTTCATGTTTCTCATCCTTGCGTATTTCAGTGACTCAGTATCAAAAGAAGTATGAATTGTTCAATGCTACTTTGTATAAGATGGATAAAACCTTGCCAACCAAATGCTATGCAAAAGGAAGGATTAAATAAACTAGGGATATGGCGTGTTGTTTTTGTTGTGTCTTATTATTTAGTTTGATGTATTGTGCAATTTTACCAATATCTAGCTTTCAAAGTCATTGGAACTTCTACTTACAATAACTATAGCCATCCAGCTATAACCTAACTACTTATGTTGACCCTATGGATTCTTGTCATTGACCAAGATCAATTTTTGATCCATTTCATAGTTTGATTTATTTTGTAACATCCGTCACCTATCTTTCTCACATGGGCTCGGCTATGATGGTCTTAGTCATTGGAATTTTTGCTGGAGAGTTCAATATGCATCTATTTTGTAAAGCTAGTCCTCTATGTTTGTCTTCCCTATGTCAAAGCATCAACTACCATGCACTACAATGATATAAGCATAATATCAAATTTAGTACAAGAACATGGTTGTGCTCAATGGAGGTTTTTAATATACAAAACAAAATTTTAGTAAAATCTTGCCTATATTAGCCACTACTCTACTGGTCCATGATACTCCTCACAATGGTTTTGTAGGATAACTGACCAGAACTAACTTGTAGCATGCCAAACAGATCCCTGAACCATGCTAAAGGTGTATTTGTGCTTTCTTCATGCTTTTCATTGATTTAGAGAAATTATATGATGGTTTTTAAAAAGATCTTATAGTGAATGCGAGAGAAAGAACGAAGTTTCCATTACATCTATTAATATAATTAAGGGGATGTTAATGGAGCTCACATTAGTGTGAGGACTAATGGTTGTGATACCCATGAATCTCCATTAAAGAGGTGACTCCAATGATTTGCTCCATCCTCTTTATCTTTTTATGCTAGTCATGGATGAGCATGCTAGATATTCAGAATGATATTCCTTTATTCATGGTATTTCTAAATGATTTAAGTCAAGTTTGATAGAGCTTTGGACGGCTCAAAAGTGCTTTTGAAAAAATAAGAGTGCTTTTCAGTGCTTTTAGAATGTTTAGTAAAAATTTTAAAAGTGCTTTTAAGGTAACCCAACAATGTTTTAACGCTCTACTTAGGAAAGCTCAAATCTAGAGCTTTTCTGAAAAACTCTATTGGAAAAGTTGTTTATATTAGACTTGAGAATCACATATTTGAAGTATGAGAATGGTCACATTTAGTACCATTACATAATGACAATATATTATAATAATAATATATATTAAATATATATAACCAATGTCAAAATATTATTATTATAATATATATTAAAACATAATCAATATAATTATATATATAGTATATATAATATGTAATAATATAAGAGGTAAACTAGGCTACATTCAATATATCTAAGTGTATATCTGGTCATTTCCCTCACTCTTGGATCCACATAACTTCCGAATCTCAAAGATGAAAAAGGTGGAGTGGCTTCGAGATGTAGATCCAAGGTAGGAAGGTGATTGGATTCTAGACTTGGCTACATTTGAATGTAGCCAAGTCCAACTCATAATATAACATAACAATTATATTGTAACATAATAGTGTATGAAAATATTATAAATAATTACAATATAATTATAGTAACATAAGATAATATAGTAATATTATAATATTGCATAATACTATAGTATACCAATATGGTATTATTTTACTATATTTTGTAATATTACTATTATAATATCATAATATTGTAATATTATATTATTAGATAATAATCATTGTACTTTTAATAATATGCTATAATAGAATTATTAAAAATAATAAAATATTTTATCATAATTATATTAGAATATCATCATATTTTTTAACACTATATTATAATATGATAATATGGTAACATCTATATTATAATATTATATTAGTATTTTTATTATAAAATATTTTGTTAGTTTGATTACCAAATAGATGTTAAAGTCTCATAATACTTTAAAAATATAGTTATCAAACGATAAATAGCTTTTTGTAATAGCTCTTTCATCAAAAATTTTATTATCAAAAGATCTATTGTCAATAGCTTTTCCAAATGGTGCTATAGTCTTGGTGGATGAAGCTAATGTTCTTCAACGTAAATTAGAGTTGCTAAGAGTATTTATGTTAAGTAGGATCAAGATAAAATGTATTTAGTAAAATTAGAAATAGAGATGAAGGCGGAGTGAAAATTGAGGATCATGAAGTTGCTAAGAGTGATTGTTTTTCCTTTTTAAAATTGATTATTCATAAGAAGAAGATATTGAAGAGGATGTTATCCATAGTATTAAAGCAAGTTTGATAAAATGAAGAAGTATACTAGGATATATGATTATAGGATAACTACTAAGTTGAAGAAAAAATTTTACAGGATGATTCTAGGATGGCCATAAGATCAACCATGCTTTATACTACAAAATTTTTGGTGATTAAAAAAACATGTGCACATAATGAGTGTGATGAAAATGAGTGCTAAGATAAATGTATGGTAATACAACAAAAGATAAAATAAGAAATAAAATTATGTGTAAAATGGTGGAGATATTAGTTGAGGATAAATTGAAAGAAGAATGACCTGAATGGTTTATATATGGAGTGATTTGATGTATGTAGAAGGAAAGGAGTAGAGGTAGTCTGAAAACTACATGGGAGGAAATAGTAAGAAAAGACTTGATATCTCTACATCTTACGTAAGTTATGGCCTTAAATACAATGGAATGAAGAAAAAGGATTCATGTAGTCGATCCTTGTTTGGGATTAAGGCTTAGTTGTTGTGGGTACACAATGGTAAATGCTGTATTGGCCATAAGCTTTCCATGGTCATACTGTGATTTTTAAAATCTTGTTTGGTAACATCTGTTGACTCATTCTTGAATTCACTAAGCATGCATGCATGTTATTTCTCATGATTTTGTAGTCATTTTTTTACATGACTTTTGTTCCTAAACTTTATTTGCAGGATTACAAGATTCATCGAGATGAGATTCACACAAAGCTGGTTCAAATAATGAGAGAAAGATTGTTGGCAAATATTCGCAAGCTGTCTCAAATTGTTGAGAGTTGGAATGCACCAGAGGATAATGATTTACAACCAAGTCAGTTTGCTCGATCGGTCACCAAGGTCTGTTACCATTACCAGCCTCCTCTTGGTTTCTAATTGGTCACTGATGATTCTTTTAGAAATTCCATGGTTCTATGCACATTTGCTTTGATGATGTTTTCTTTATTTAGCTGAAAGTACAATTTTAGGGTTTTATTTTTATTTTTTGAAATAATTTACTATTATCTGTAGGTGAGGTCGCTTCATTTTATTTGGCAGTAAGATATCAGTACTGATGGTTTATTTGAGCTCAATCAATAATATGGTCCCATTATTGTTAAATAATTTAGAGAGCTATTTCTCACTAGTGTTGTGGCTGTGTGATATCTAATATACTTAAAACATTGTCCTGATCATTGAAAATGATGGACCTAAAATATGAAAATTGGACCGGTAAAGCTTAGTGATTGGGTTTGGAATGGTCAAATCCACACAATGTCTTCAATTATGTGTTCATTTGCATTTGGTTTGAGGATTTTAGATGTCTGGCCTTAGCGTATAATTAGCTTAAGGGTCAGGTTTTATTAAAGGAACACAGTTTTAACTTTCTGATAGTAGTCCATGCTATTTGGTGGTGCATGTGCCTAGAGACTTATTTCAAGTAAGTGGATGCATGCTCCCACCCCAAATCCTTATGATGGCTATGAAGCTACTTGGTCTCATGCCACATGTTGTCCTATATTTCTTTCATTCTACAGGAGTTTCAGCAACAAGTAATGCTTATGGCTTTGTCTATCTGCTGTCAGTCAGTGGCTCAAGCTGACATTGCTCTATGGCTACTATTCTTACTGGTCAAATGGAGTTGGATAATGTGAGTGGCAAAGCACAAAAAGCATGTCACTCACTCTCCTTGGTGTTGACCCGCTTGCAACCTTGAGCATCTCCATGCCTGGTTGAAGTGAGCTGTGGTCATGTGCACCTGTCACATATCATCAGCTGGATGGTCAGCTGGCTGCTCATTAAGTGTAGCCTTGGAAATATTGTTACCCTTTATGCAGATCACCTTGGAAATATTGTTGTACTCAATTTGCATTATTTGATGTTGAAAGATGACATAATTTTAGCTTGCATTCTGTGCATTTTAATATCCCACATTTTATGACGACTGGGTCTCATTTCCCTCTTATTTTATTTATCTCCAGGAAGTTATGTATCTCCATCGTATTCTCTCTCAAACTCTGCTTGAGGCTGATGTTCAAGCAATTTTCAGGTGAAAACCTTGACATGGTAAAAGGATAATTTCAATAATTCTGAAATCCATATTCACTATCCGATGAATGTTCTTTAGATTGAATGCATATCGATCTTTTCATTGCTAGGAACTTGACTTGAAATAGAACTACACTAGGGTAAAGAGAACTATATGTCATGAACCAAACCAGTTAAACCAGTTGGAAATCGACATCCTAAAAAATAGTGCACCTTGTATTTTTAACTAATGACTCTTTAGCATTAATGCCCTGCCTTGAGTTTGCATATTGTTGGCTTTGGCTTATCTTGTACTTCAAATTAATAAATCTTATGAATTTAAATTTGTCTTAGCATCTTATATGATTTATACCATCAAAGATGAAATTCTTATTTTCATTGCCATTTGGTCAATCTTTTACTTGTTTCCTAAGAAATATTAAAAAGAAAAAAAAATGCTGGATTCTGATGCAACCTATCCAGGTTAACTAACTCGATAGTTCACTGAACATGTTACCTGTATGACATTGAGCTGGTAGCAATCTATATTATTCAATGTGGTTAGATTACAGTGTTTACCGCTTGATTTTTGCAAGAGTTGTTTGTGACTGCTACCAAAGATTTCAAAAGGATACTGAGGCACAAATGATAAGAAATATGTTCATATCAACTAATACTACTACAGTAATGTGTATCTGCATGGTGATCTTGTTGGAAAGAATTTATTATGCAGTATTAATGTGCCAAAATCTTTAAGCAAGATGAGGATTTACCTCATAGTAGAAGTGGGTAATCTATGTGGGGTTCAAGTTACTTGTAATGCCCAAATGGCTAATTAGGTGATGTTTTTTCATAGTGTGCATTTCAGAATATCTACAACATCAGAGTGAACATTCTTGCAAGCCATGTTACACTTGTCTTTATGAGCCTTGAGTTGCAAGAACATTAACCTTTGGCAAAATCTTCCATTTTAAGGGTCTCATGGTGTACTAGCCAGGGTTAACTATTGGTTTTCAGATATTAGACATAGGTTTGAGTATGGTATGTTGTTTTACAATATCTGACAATTAGAATGTTATCAGCATCTTGCATTTTAGTGATATATAGTTTCTTTTTTCTTAGATCTTATTATATCGAGGTATTCAACTCTGGTAAGCTTTGGACAAATTGCAAAAGCATGAATATGAACAGCATCAGATAAGAATTGCCACACAAACACTCCAAATAAAATACAATAAAATAAAATAAAACAAAATAAGCCTGAGGTCATGAGTATCATGATCACCCCTTATTCTTATAGAAAATATGAAACCACAAATATTTCTTCCATCTGAAATACAAGATAGAAATAACTGAGCTAGTAAATGCCACTAATAGTTACTTTTCTATATATATATATATATATATAACAACTCAGGCAAGTGGTTCAAATCTTCCATTCACATATTTCTGAAGCATTTTCAAAGTTGGAGGTCAGCACCCCTCAAGCCAAGCATAGGTATACGACTTCATATAGCTGTTGTGTTTCAGCTGAACTGCTCTATATTGTATCTCAATCTGATTCTCTTGATGCTTGCTGTTTAAAAAACAGACTATGCCGAGATGTTGAGCATGTTCTTGGATGTATTCGCAAGTTGCCTTCTGACAAATCGAGTGAAGATGGTGTGCCGAATTTTGGACTTCTCGATGAATTCTTGGCAGAGAAATTTGGAACAAAAGTAGGCCAATGAATGACTGTGCAAAGTATAAACTTACTGTATCTGTCAGGAGATTGTCATGTGAGGGCTTCATTATGGACTAGGAAATGATTCTTAGACATCTGCAGCTACATTGTAGAACTGCATTCAGGTATCTTTTTTTTGGAAATCACCTTACTAATGAACTTGCACTTTTGGTACAATATACATGTGTCCTCTGATGGTAGTAACTGCATACGACCCATTGAATTTTCGCTGAATAGTTGTCGTATATGAATGCTTTATCTTAAATGTGGCAATCTTGGCATTGCATAGAACATAAAGGTATAGGTGAATTAGTTGATTGACCATAATTTTTGACCATCACAGATGATATGTTCATCTTTTTGTCACGTAGTTTATCTGTGATTTGGTAATTATCGCATGTGTTTGCTCATGTGCATGTAGGCCCCGTATATTGTTTCAGTCTAGTCAGTGAATGCAATAAATATGTCTAAGAAGAAAATCTCATTCTGACACTCTTATCCATTGAATGTACATGTATTCTTCCAGAATTGGAACGTGCTGTGCACAAAATAGGTGCTTTATGTGCATGCATATAAACAGACATTCAGCACTTTGCCTGGGGACTATGTTTGTGTTCCATGTCATATGGAAGTTTATCGGAATATATTATAGAAAAAAGCATTCTGAACGTTGAATATCATGATTCAAAAGGTTCATGATATTCAAAAGGTTCAATAATCTTCATGTGATAAAGTGCAAATAACCATTTTTGGCCTTGAATGATTCCAAACCATGATGATGCCCGGATTTTTTTTTTCTGGGGTTGCTTCTTTATCCTCCATCCATCCATTGGTCTGCTTCTCTTCCCTTAGGAGATAATACTGTTTTCCAGGGAAAGCACCTCGTCCCTTGCTCTTATCAAAGCAGGGTTGACCCCCTATACACTTATTTAAAAGGATAAGGATCTTTCTTTTGGCCTGTAATTTTAACTTCCTTGTGGCTTTTTTTCTATGCTTTCTTCCAAAGAACACCTAGTTAATAGAAATATTAATGAATATTATATTTCATAGCTGAGATAAACTTTGGCCCATTTCTTGCAAGACCAATTCACTATTTTGGATATGTGGATCACTTGGTTTTCACCTGGGGCCATCTTTCTTCACCGGATTACTTGCACAGAAGGGACGGAAAATCCTGAAATTGGATCATGCCTCCATTTTGGTTCATTAAAGAGAACCTAGAAAACATTATGCAATGCATTTTCTTTTTTAAATGGAATTTGAATTTCTTATTTCCTTTAAAGGTAGGAGTTTTTGTAAGATGAGAGAAGGCTGCAAGAGCTTTAAGCAGTCGAAAAGGCCTTTGAGAAAAGAGCACCTTAATATTACCAAATTCGTGCTTGATCCTGCAGATTTTATTTTCCAAAGTTCAGGTAGCGAAACTAATATCCCATTTGCTAACCATTTCCTCCATTTAAGTTAGAACTAGGCAGTCTTGTTTAAGCTGTTTCTTTTTATCTGTGGATCAGTACATGAGCTGTTTCCTTGGTGTTGTGTGTGGCATAAAAACTCATTCCAATATTTTACCGGAATGCTGTTGCACTTGTTAGGAAAAAAAGATCCATTATGCTCATCATCGCTTATGAAGTGCTTTTCGTACTCATTCATCGAGCAAGCATGGTTCAATCTTTGTCCATGCTACTATGGATGAGGATTCAACTAACAATGAGGAGCGATCGATATTCGCTGGAGTTTAGAGCCCATTCAACAGGATCACTTGCATGAACAAAGTCTAGAAATGTTAATGAAAAAAAAATGAGGGAAAGCTATCAGCATATGTAAAAGCAGTGACTAAATGGGTTAGTTCAAAATATGGCAAGGCCTGTGAAATTATTAGGAAGTTAATTGAAATAAATTTTTATAAATAGTGTTGCTTGTTGATGCTAACCTCCTACTAAAGTTTCATGTTAGATATTATATATAAATTCAAAACCATCTTCTTGCAGGGAATGTGCATCATCCCAGAATGATGAAGTATCAAAAGAACTAATTTAAATGGATGGTGCCATCCTTGTTATCAATATTGTAGAATTTTGATGGGAGGATATGGCGGATTGTCAATCTTTCCCAAGAGTACCTTGCATTGTTTGATCATAGGATCACGTGTTTGTGCATTTATCTTTGTTTGAGATAACTCAGCAATTTCATGCAAAATAGGATATACTTTAAGATGTTCAAGTTGATGAAAACAGACAGCCCAATTTCTCCTGTATGAATTATGGATCAATCCTTTATTGAGTTGGACCTTTGCGCCCATTGGTACATCTAAATTCTGAATAGGCTGTAAATACACTTGCAAAGTATAGGAAGAGAGAATGGGGCATGAAACTTCCTGCCAAAATACATGAGGGTGGGTTAGCTTTTGGCTACCTGTACACAGTCTCAGACCTGTGTCAATGATTTTTGGCCCATTCATTAGAATGCCATTCTGATGTGCAACATATGATACAAGCCAATGCATTATGCTACAGGACTTGTGGAAGGGTGTACAGCATTCCTCCTATGTATTGTGTCAATAACCTAGTGGAGTAATAAGTCTTTATTATATGCCATAATGTTTTATGGACTTTCACTTAAGCCCTTGATGATTAGCATCAATAGATAAAGGATGAATTTCACCCTCTGTTAGTTTTTCATGACTGGAAACTGACATAACATGTCAGAGTTGCATTTTTTTTTTTTGTTAAATTTGCAATGGTTGCAAAGCATGGTGCTAGAGTTTCTTTTGCATGTAGCACAGAAGTGTGTGATCCAATTTCTTAGGATAGTCAAACTTTGGGGATGACACCAGATCTTTCTCTTCTTTTTTTTAACCTTATATGAATGATTAATAATGCCGTATATCTAATTTTAAAGCAGTGTTCAGGACGGCATCCAAGTTAGCACATTTAGTTCTTTTCTGTACTAATCTTGATATATTCATGAACAAAGTGGTGGCAAAATGATCGACTAATTGTTTCTTTCACCGTGAGTATATGTGATAATATTTATTTGGTCAAAAATTACTACAAACTGTTAGCTTTATTTGTTTATTTATTTATTTATTTATTTTTTGCAGGTGTTGTTCTTTCCTTTGTCAATGTCACCTGATCAATTTTGATGTGAAACACGGTTCTTGCATCTTATCGGCTGAAGTTTTGTGCTTAGTTATATCCCTTGGAAGAGCCAAGCCATAGTTCCTCGGATTTTTAAATTTGATTCATTGAGCAACTTGTTCCAGGCCATTATGGTATGCTGAATAATAATTTAATTGATGAGTGTATATTTTAGTTCTTTGGGGAAGGAAACTGTTCTTTTCCAGCTTCTATTGCGGAAGCTCCTGAACTTTTGAGACCCCCTGATTGCTGGTTCGTGAATTGGTTTTGAAAGGCTATAATTTCTCATTTACGCAAAGATGAGAAAACGACGTCGCTGTAAGCCAAAGTTAGCGCACAGGCCATTATGAACGCAATGCACTTTGCGGTCACTGTGAATGACACCTGTCATCGTTTTGTACGTTTTACTCATGTTTATATGCTTTATGTACCATTGTTAAACTGAATGCTGATGTGCAAATTAAACCTGGCATGCATATCATTAATTCTCTTCATAATTAACAAAGGAGATCTGCAGTATTTTAACAATTTTGTGTTTGGAGTGTGTTGAATAAGGATACTGGGTAGTCTAATGTCGCATTGCGTTAAAATCATTGCTGTTTTGTTTTTTTTCCGTCCCTATCTTTGCTTTTTTCCTGTGAAAGTAATATTGTTGCCTTTACTGTGAAGCGGTTCATATTTTTGTTTCTCCCAAATAATAATGGGCTTATTTGATTCACAAGGTACCGAAATGAAACTTGTTTACTCCATTTTAGAAGTCCATCATAAATCATGATTTCTGTTCGACCGAGTCATCAGCATTATTGGAGCTGTGCTGAACTCGATTTGGTCCCACTGACGATTTATGGGCTCTTTTTTCATTTGTTCTCTGATCATCAAAGTCATTCATATATCCATCGGCCATTTCTGCTTGGGAATTATCCTTAATTTTAGTGTCTTAACGGATGAAATGTTAAAATTCGTGTCCATGCAGTTCTGCTGAAGATGGAGAAGGCTTTTTATTGTTTGTTTTCTCTCTCTCTCTTTTCCTCTCGGAGCTTTGGGTGGTTGTGCGTGAATTTGAGTTTGGTTGTAAACTCTGAAATGATAATGCTTTTTAGAAGTTTGGCACTTCAGTAAACAAAGCATGGATTTTAGTTTCCTTCTTTCTTTTTTGAGTATATATGCCCTTCAATATTTCTGATTTTTGCGTATACAACACCCCCCCCCCCCCCCCCCCCCCCCCCCTCTCTCTGAATTTGTGTGAACTCCGAAATGAGCTTGCATCTTGCATAATTACCCTCTTATTTATTTTTTCTTGTTGCAAAAATGCTTTCGTTGTTAAGACTTTAGCAATAGCCAATCTAATCTAGTGCTATTGAAACTTTTTGACAAATGACAATTATCTTTCGGAACACTTGCTCTATTCATGGAAGATTGAAGGCTCTTGGTTATTGATGTCATTTCACTGGAAAGAAATAATTTGAACACCAAAACTTTATGTCAATTGAGTTTATGTAAAAATTCATATTTAAGAGAACAATCAAGCAAATTATAAGTTACAGGGTTATACATTTTAAAGTTTCATACATACATATGCACACCTTCAAATAGGAACACCCACATGAACCTGAAAATGAAATATAATACATACACAAATATACACATGCATACAAACACATGCATACATGATGATATTCAAAAACAGATGTATATATACTGATGTACATACATATGTTTATATATGTACATAGCATATATATATATATATATTTGTAGATACATAGATAGATACGCAAACATAAATATAGATTTACCTATACATAAATATACATGTACATATACATGCATACATATTCAGACATCGCATGTATATATACATTTGCATACGTAGACATGCATGCATATACATACATATTCATACAGACATATGTACACTTCAAAGGTTCTACATGTCCATGTAGATCTAGTCAAGTCTAAACTTGAATGATGAAGCTTTTACATAGATGATTTAAGTTATTGGATATGATCTATTGTCTTTAAATACTTACATATCAAAAATTATGTAATTTAGATTTTCATAACTTAGGCGTGAAGCAATCAAGAAAAAGATTGCACAATTAGAAGTGTTGTTAGATATGATCTATTGTCTCTAAATACTCTACAGCCTTGATTATGAGGGCCCTTGACCATTAATCACTCCTTGGTCCCAAGGTTTTATGCCGTCTTCTGAACCGAGTTGCCCTTCTCTTTTGTAATTAAAGGATCGATTGTACACTTAAAGGTCACACAAGCCTGACTCAACCTATGAACCCAATCTAAACCTATCTAAAAAAATTGAGTTATAAAGTTAGGGTTTTCCTTATTTTTTTACCTAAACATAAAATGATTCAATACTTTTTAGATCAGATCGGCTTGAGTCACAGGACCTAAAATGGTCCAAAAACAGTATTTTCCAGAACATACACAAGCTTTGATTACCACTTATTATTGGTTATTTAGATATAAGGGTAAGATATATTTTTAATTTTATTTATTTTTAACTTTAAAATTTTATTTAGATGGCATTATATAATTTTATGAATTATTAAATATATTTTTATATAATTTTTTTTTATTTTTAATTTTCTTTAATATATAATGCAGTTAATACTAAAACTCAACAAATAATGGAATTAGAAGTATATTTTTTCAAGTTGGATATTGTTGAAGGATCGGCATCAATAGCTTTAAACATCTTTAAGAAGGAGATCGAAGAGTAAAATTAGCCATGACTTTACTTTTCTTTATTTATGGGATTAAAAATATTTCTAATATTTACTCATTTTATTCTATAATCTTATTGATAATTTGCCATTGATGTTTGTTTAATTTTAAAAGTATATTTTTATGAATTATTACTTAATTATATTATCTTAATATTTTATAAGTTTATAACTATTATTTCTATTGGTGTCTCACCATGCTATATTCTTATGTCTAGCTACTTTATCATTTAGGATAATAAATGAGTAAAAGAAATGATTGAATTGACCATTAAAATAACATATTTTGTAATATTATTTCAATTATTGCATAAATGTTTAATATGTAACATATACTAACAAATGTGCCTTGTTCAAAGCATGTTACATGAAAAAATAATAAAGATCACAAATTAAAATAAGTAGTAAATAATAAAATAGAATATATTAGATAAATATTGAAATGAAAGATAAAAAAAATAAAGATATAGAAAATATAACGAGCAATGCCATACATCACTCAACATGAAGAATATAAAAATAAATAACTACATTAAAGGAAAATTATAGATTGTGAAATATATGTAGAGATTTTGGTTGGAATATTTTAGAAAGCATTTAGCTTTAAATACTTTTTGATAAAAATCAATGGAAAATCAGCATGATGTGTTATGATCCAATATATTTAACTTGGCTATATGTATGTATGCATATACATCTTCAAATATTTAAACTAGAATCAATAATTTTGAATTACCAATTATGTAGTTTGAATCATGTCTTTTCCATCACCAATATTGCCATCCTTCACCTTTTGTAGGCTTGATACATATTTAAAATAAATCTAAACAAAAATTATTTTTTAAATATTTTGTATATCTAAGATTATAATAAATAGTGTTGATTTTTATTTTTATTTTTGGTGAGGGTATATCATTGATTTTATTAAAGAGGTGGCATGGGATTCAATGACTTTTAATGAAAGCAATAACCACAAGAAAAGAAAAAGTTATTAAAATTGAAGCGAGAAGGATTAGAGTAGACTTCCTGGTATGGTTTTCATAAACTATCTTATGGGTTCTATTTGTATCTAATTTATCATTATCTTATTTTACTTTTTCTTGATCAGAGAACTCATGCACAGGCATATACGGTCAAGTCAACGTGAGAACTTCATTGAGTTGAACATCGCCAAATCACGCGGTTGATTCAATGATTTAAATTCAATCTTCAATGTAGTATAAGAATCAAGAATAAAGTTTGTCACGATAAATGATAAATTTAAATTATGCATGAAGTGCAGTTAGTGCTTCAGATGTTTTTGAACATAATCATCACGAAGTGTAAAAATAATGTTTGTGCATCTACTGCAAGTTTGCAATATGGTCATCAAATATTTTAAAGAATTAAACCTAGAAATGGCATCGGTGTTAAAAACTTGTGGTGCTAGAGATCCCCATTTTCATTACCCCAAATCTTTGATAGTACAAAGATAAAAATGTTATTATTAGTGGAAGCATTTATGTTTCATTCAAAAACCATATAAGCTAGTAGTTTTTTTTTCAATGTTGAAATGGGCCAATTAGAGTGGATAATGAGGAGTTGAAACGGATGATATCTCTGGAGCTTAACAAGCTCTTATGTTGCCTCTGTAAAAAGTGCTACGTAGAAATAGATACTTTGCATTGGAGATATATCCCCATTATTTCAAAAAAAATTTGTTTGCTCATTATTGAGCATCCAAACTCATTTTGGTGTATGGGAGTTTGTTGGATCTGAAATGAGTCTTCATAATGGACCAATATAGAAATATATGGCTTGATTTAACTAAGAGAAAGAGAAAGCCACGTTGTTGAAGGGGCTCTCATTCAACCCACATTCATCAAGCTAAACAACACCTTAGTATAAGCTATATGTGTGCAATTTTTTTTGGTGAGAAGTCAAATTTTGTTGATAAGGAGGTTCGGAGTACTCAACGTCTTGATGCTGCAATTTAAAAGAATATCAAACCTAAAAGGATAAAAATATCTTAGTTATCCTTTAAGGCCAATAACAAGAAAGGAATGTTAAAGCAATCGATAAAGCATTTGGATTATTTATAATTGTAATACACTTGAGTACATATGGAGTATGTCATACCATGGGTATTTCTTACTACAAGGTTTAGTACGATATCCATCTACCATTCACACAGAAAAGAATGGATTCAAATAAAAACTAGTACATGGATACATCATCGCCATACAATCATCATGTTTGTCTCAGCCCTGGTTGTTGCTCATCAAGATGGCCTTCAATTTTGTAAATCTAATTGCTAATTGCACATAGATGCAATCAGATGTCTTGTCGATCAACTTGAAATAAGCAATCCTCCTAGCTTGGTTGACTATGATGACATAAAATAACCCCCAGAACCCTAGAGCAAATCCCATTGCCAAGCCAACATAAAGCCATATTATTTCTGACACCTCTTTTTTCTAAGTTCTTCTTGAGCTCCTATCCAGAAAGGACTTTTTGAAGGGGCATCATTCGAGCACCATGGTAATGGCCATCCATGAAGATCAGAATTACCATTATAAATGGAGGGATCACAAAATGTTTGTATTTGATTTCCCCATGGAACACTTCCTGACAAGTTGTTATTAGACAGATTCAGGACACTTAAAGAATATAGAGAGGATATAGATGACGGAATCTTGCCTGAGAGATTGTTCACTGATAGATCAAGTGATTCCAATTGCCCCAATGCACCAATATTTTTGGGGATCTCTCCTATGAAGTGATTATTAGAGAGGCTCAAGAAATTCAATCCATGAAGATTTACCAGTTCTTTAGGAATCATTCCAGAAAAATTGTTATATGAGAGGTCTATGCTTGTAACAAATGAGAGCACACTAGTGTAAATGAATTCTCTTCCTTTTGAGGATATTGATAAGCTCTCAGTATAATATGCATTCAAATCTTTAAGAAAGGATTCGCTCCCATTATGAATCACCATCATTCCTCTGAAATTTCCAATAGACGAAGGCAATGTACCAGAGAAATTGTTGCAAGCTAAGTCCAAAACTTGAAGTAAAGCAAGATGAGATAGTTGCACCGGGATGTTACCTTCGAAGAAATTTGACCTCAAAGAAAGAACTCTCAATGATACGAGACTTTTTCCGATCCATGCTGGTAGGTTGCCGAAGAACATGTTTTCACTAAGATCAAGAACAACCAATCGCCTACAATATTTCAACAATGAAGGTAATTTTCCAGAGAGCCTGTTATTTCTCAGGTGCAATGATTGGAGGTTAATTGGACAAGCCATTGAGTTGGAAGAAGGCTCTAACTTATTGTCCTCTTGAAAATCTACTGCTTTCAGTTGTGATTCATCTTGATAGTGATGAAGTCCTCCAGACAGGTTGTTGCTAGATAAATCTAGAACTTCCAACAAAGTCAGATTACTAAAGAACAAGTGGATGTCACCAGAGAGGTTATTGTTGGAGAGATCCAAAACTTCCAATGAAGATAGATCATAAAGGAACAAGGGGATGCTACCATTAATATTGTTATGGGACAAAATAAGGAATTGGAGTTGCGTAGCTTTGGCAAGGTTCAAAGGAATAGGGCCAGAAAATGAGTTGTTGTTTAGATTCAAGTTGTGTAGGAAACAAGGATCCAACCTAGGCACTAGACCATGAATATTGTTGAAACTCACATCAAAGGAATAATATTGCTGGCCTCCCAAAGAAGTTGGTAGTCGCCCTGTTATACTATTGTAGGACACATTCAAACGAGAAATATATTTTAAATCCCAAAACCAAGTGGGAATGCTATCAGAAATGTTGTTGTCAGCGAGATGTAAATATCCCAAATTTGTCTGTGTTCGAAGCCAGGCTGGAAATTTTGGTCCCAAATGACAAGAACTCATCTTAATATATCCAGCATTAAAGGGAGGAATCCAATTTTGATTTAGAACCACTTCAAATGCATTGTATGATAGATCCAAGGATTCTAATTTTGTAAGATTAGCAAAGTGAACTTCAGTCAAATGCCCTGTAAAGAAGTTTGAGTTGAGAAACAGCCAATGCAGTGCAGATAGCTGACCCAGAATTTCTGTGATATCTCCACTGATCTTGTTTTCTGATAAACTTAGCCTCTGTAAGGTATTCAAATTGCTCATAGATCTCGGTATCTTCCCAGTTATGCAATTTTTTTCTAACGACAAATATTGTAGGCAACGAAGTTTATTGAAAAGATCCGGTAGCTCCCCACTGATGTTGTTATTTGATAAATCTAGCTCCTGTAGATGGATGAAGTTTCCCATAATTTCTGGTATCTCTCCAGTAAAGCGATTCCCGTATAACCTCAAACATTGAAGCATTTGTAGATGGATGAGGTTCCCAATGATTTCTGGCATCTTTCCACTCAACATGTTATCTGATAAATCTAATACCTGTAAGTGAACAAGATTCGCAATGATTTTTGGTATCTCTCCACTTATATTTTGGTTTCCCGACAAATCTAATTCCTCCAAGTTGTAGAGGTTCCCAATTTCTTTTGGTATCTCTCCACTGATTTTGTTCAAACCCATCCTTAGATGTTTCAAGTGGCTGAGATTTCCTAAGTTTTGGAAAACCTCTCCAGTAATTTGATTATTAGACAAATCCAAGAGTTGCAAGTTATGTAGATCGCCTATGGCTGATAGCGACTATCAGTTAAATAACATTCTTCAAGATCAAGATGAGCAAGACTGCTAATATTGAACAACCAATGAGCTATGGAAGTACTGATACGGTAGTTCCTTGAAAGATCAAGCATGGTGAGAGATGTGAGGTTCAAATGCGATATAAAAGGAAACACAACAGGGAGGTCTGTACCAGACAAATGCAAGACTGACAAAGAAGGGAGCATATTAATCTCATGAAACCAGTTGGCTGCTTTGGAGAGGTTGGCACCACTCAAATCTAGCAGATGCAAAGAAGAGATGTTGGAGAGCCAAAGAAGGTTGTCAGCACGTAAGGACCATCCATAATTATAATAAAAATAAAACTTGCCAATATCAAGGAAGTGCAATCTTGAGAGGTTTCCAAGCTCAGGTGGAATAGATCCTCTAAACCCGGCATTGGAAAGGTTAAGATATTCCAAATGCATGAGGGAACCGATGAATTTAGGAATGGAAGCTCCAAAAAAATTGTTCATGCTCAAATCCAAGTACTTCAAATGCATCAAGTCAAGCAAAGCAGGATTTACCTTACTTGGACCTGGGTACTTTTGAGTTTGATATTGGGCATAAAAATCATATGGATACATTAGATCAAGCTTTACCACATGGCCCGTGATATTATGGCAGTCCACTCCCCTCCATCGACAGCATTCTTGGCCCCTCCATGAAGAGAGCCACTGATCAGGATCATAGATGTCGGCTTTGATAGCAAGCAGAGCTTTTCTTTCACTCTCCATGCAGCTACAATTGACAATAATGGAACCATCTCCACCATCAAGGCAGAGACACGAGAGGACGAGCCCAATCAACAACACCATGAAACCATTTGCATTATGCCAATTACAACAAACAGCCATGAAAGCAACACCTGGCGCCACTTCAAACAGAATGAAAAAAAGAAAAGGAAGGAGGAGAGAAGCTATGAATGGTGCTTTCTCATCATGTTCAAGCTCCATTTTATAAGTTAAATGATTCTGAAGTATATTCCATCTTGCAGCGTTTGCTGTGCTTGTAACCTTGAACGGGTGCTTGACTTGCGCAAATGTCATTATTCTTGTCTTCTACCCTTTCAAGTTGGACAACATTTTTACTCATCTTTCTTTGATTACTAAGAAGGTTTCTTGATTGTTTATTTAAACTTTGCCTGCTACGCATTCCCCGGTGCGTTACACTGCGATCTATGAGTTGGTTCATGCTAAACTTTACGATCATGTTTTATTGCGTTGAAGGGGACCGATTGACAAAAGAGGAATTACAAAATCTATTGTGCTGCAGTCAGATCTGCTTTGGAAACTCGGCTTTCACTGCATAACGGATCGATCTAAACTGCATCCTCTGCAGTAATAAATGGTCTATCTTCTAGTCAAAGTAAACGGTTGTCCATTCTCAAGTCAAGAAAACGTGGCCCATTCTCAATTCAGGAAAGAGAAAGTCCATTCTCATGTCATTGCAATTCAAATAAACAACGCGTGGACATATCTCGGGTGACTTGTCATGCACCATGTAACGCGTTATCAGGGATGGGCCACTGATAACATCCATATTAGGCTGCCAGAAGAGGCTCCATACATGCAAGGGAACAACTTTGTGCACCGCGCGACCATTGGCCACGTGCCTGTGTGGGCATGTATGCCATGACCTAATGGGTCATGGCACGCCCTGCATGCACACCTGCACAGGTATGCGGCCAATGGGCATGCCTGATGCGCGCCAGTGCACAAAGATTTTTCAAAGACTCATTATTCGTACTCGGATTAATTAATCCAAAGACCTTCATCATCAATTGAATTATCAAGCTATAGAATTTCTTCTTGATATCCAGGAAATGCAGCCACACACCCAAATCAGACCCTTTTTCTGCAAATAAGATTAGATTTCAAAGCTGATATCTAAAACGGTTGTCCCTAACATTCAACAAGGGCATACCTTCATATTTAAAGTGATGAAGTAGGATCAAATTTTAAGGATATTGGTGAAGGCACGACCTTTCATATTTTAGAAATAGTAAAATTCACATGTGTTAGATAATATGAGAAAAAATTTTGAAGCAACCTGTTCTTAATAGAAGAGTGCAACCATTTCGCATCACAGGATTATCAATTTTTCATGGCTATAACAGGAATGAATTTGATATTACGAAGTCTTATATATCTTAATTAAATCAAGCAAGAATGTGATATAATAGGACTCACCACCAACCCAATTTACTAGTCATCACTGGATAGGCAAGTCAAAGTTATGTAAGGTGGTAGGTACATTCTCAAGCAATTAGCGATCAGCTTTCCCATGCTAGGTGAGGCATGGCATGCGAAGTCGGTGTATGTTCGTTTCTTCTTCTTCTTCTTCTTTTTTTTTTCCTTAAAAATAAAATAAAATAAAATAAATAAAAATAATGCCGTCAGAGTTGACTAGAAGTCGTGCGATGCCGAGCTTACCAAATTGATTCAATCAAGTCGGCCAAGGACACGAATCCAACAAGGATGCGGAGGTCTTCCGACTCTTGGCAAGTACTCAACAAAGTCCTCACAATGAGAAGGAAGGAAAAGACTTTATACACCACCTCCGGTGCAGCAAGTCCTACGTGGGCTGCACCGTTCTTTTTTATTGGTCCACATACGCACGATACCCATTAAAAAATATTAAGACATCCCAAGAGAAAACTTATGACACCCTAGTTTTAAGCTTACGACACCGTAGTTAAAAAGTGAAGACACCTATTCAGAAAAAAAGAAAAAAAAAAACTCACGACATCCTAGTTTTAAACTGAAGATACCTTAGTCAAAAAGTGTCTGTACATATTAAAAAAAACTGAACGGGTATTAATGCACGTCACATCAAAATTAAATAGCTATTAAGAAAAAAAAAAAAACTTTACGACACCTTTTTAAACTTACGACATCGTAATTATAAAACTAAGACACCCGTTAAGAAAGCAAAAAATACTTACGACACCCTAATTATAAAGCCACGATACTAGTTATAAAGCCACGATACCCACTCTTCTGTACATAAATTTCAAAAAAGCTGGTATTAATGCATGTCATGTCAAAATAAAGACCCATTTATGATCACGACCTACTTTCCACGTAGGATTTGCTGCACCGGAGGCGGTGTATAAGAAATGAGATTTGTCAAATTGAAGTCCATCTTTCCACGTAGGACTTGCTTTGAAACTTTGCCCAAGGCCCATTTATGATCACGACCAATTTATGATGAGAGAGTTGTTATGAAACTATGGACGTGTCACACATGATGCAGGATGCATGTACTATACGGTGATTGGTTTGCAAATGCGTGTGGCAAAGATATTTTCATTCTTCCCCCATCGCGCATGCACATGAGTGCACAAACCAATTATCATATGCAGTGCGCGCATTTCTACACCGTGCATGTTGCACAATTATTTTTTTTAATGAAACTATACCCAAAGCCCAAAGAAATATTATTGATGAAAGCACTGTCATTACGAAGAAAATGATAAATTAATGATTAAATTATCTCTTCTCATTTTGGAAGGGGTTTTTACCGACTGATAAGATGGAGAGTTTGACAATTTATCTACAAACTTATGTATGCTTGCAATTAAATGTGGTTAACAAAGCTGCTTAGACACATAATTACATGTAGACACAAACAAGGATACATACATGCCGTCCCTTTCTTTCTTTTATCTTTTTTTTTTTTTTTTTTTTTGTTTCTGATAGAAGAAAAATGTGCTACCTAATTAAAATGCATAAGAAGCCAAACTGCTGAAGGGTAGTATTCAAGCAAAAATTAAATGCGTAGATAATATAAAAAGATGTTACAAAACTTTTGGTAGTCATAATACTTTGGAGTACTCTGACCGATTGCACGAGTATTCCCTCTAGAATATTTTCTCGTACATTGAAGCATAGAAAATAACTAATTCAAACTAAATGTGATACAAAAATAATTTGGGTGCTGCTAGCTCATTATGGTGGGCAATAATTTGGCACAGATCACTGCAGGCTGCATATAGAGCTAATCAAATGTTTTATCAATAAATAGCTAGCAAGCAACCTTATATGTTCTTTAATCATAGAATTTATAGATGAACACCTAGAACGCTACATCAAATCCTGGTGCAAAACTAACGTAAGGCCATGTCATTTCAGACATTTGTTTTCCCAAGCACCTCTTGTTGAATTATTGCTCGCATAGACCTTTAAAGATTGGCAAGATGTTCTTATCCCTCGCTGTTTTTCATTGAGATAGGAAAGATGGACTTCAATTTGACAAATCTCATTTCTTATTTCGCATCAAATGGAAGGGAAATGTAGGTTGATGTCATGGAATTAGTGCGAATCATGAGGGTTGTTAACTTTGACTTTTGATTGCCAACCCAGTTTTAGCGAGCCCAAATTATATTTTTTTAATGATCATGATCAGCACCTAAAGCATTTCCATTTGAAAAGGAAAATCTGAAATCAGGAAAGCCTAGTGTACAAATGCAATGAGGACATGCCCTTTTGGCATGTCACAAATGCTTGTATATATTGTTTGTAACCATGTAACTAGTGTTGTAGCATTCAGAGTCTCTTGCATGAGGTTGGCATTAATACGTCCATTCTAGGGGGCATTATCATTCTTCTCCTTTATATATTCAAGGCTGATTTGCTGGAGATCAAGATTTTATGGTACAACAATTTTCCTGACAGACTTTTAGTATTGTTTACAATGTTTCCCACAATATTTGGTGGTGCTTGAATGGTTGAAATGTGAGGCAAGTATAAGGTGTTATGCTAATATCAAAATAGCGACACAGCAGTTTCGGTATACAGTTTTCGCCAGGCCCTGGGTATGCTTGAAAGTTTTTAACCAACTATAATTTGGTTTACAATGTAATTGGCTGATTACCCTCAGCTTGAGCACATGAAATATCGAGGGTTGCCAAATGCATGTACAACTTTGTCTATATATTTTCATAATTATAATTATATTGGCTTTTTTCAAAAATGGGTTATGGCACAAAACAAGCTAGCAAATCAAATACAGCTACTACTAACTGGTATACATTTTAGATTCCAGTAATTTGGTAATCTCAAATAACATGCCGTCAAATATACATTTATAACAACTGCAAAAGATGACTGAGTTTTGTTTTTTCTATGTCAAATGCCGGCTTACAAAGCCAAATTGGAGCAGATTGGATCAAACAAAAACGATATGGCAAAACATTCCAAGCAGTTAATTCAGGGCTTGGTTCTGTTCTAAGCTCATACATGTGGTGCGCTTTTCCTGTAGTGAATTTCCTATCAAGAATTGTGTTACCATTCACCGTCTTTTTAGTACCAACAATGAAAGTCATAGCCTAGTCTTTGTGGTACCAACAATAAAGTCGTAGCCCATTCCTTCTTGCAACTAATGTAGAAGTGCAGCAATGAGTCTCTCTCTCTCTCTCTCTCTCTCTCTCTCTCTCTCATACATGAAAAATAAAGAAGGCAACTCCTGTGTTCAGGATCTGAAAGATGTTCAATCAGTCATTCAATTGGTATATGGTTGAACAGATTAAATTGCTAACAATCACCTTTGGGCTACAATTAAGCATGCAAAGTTACCAACTGTTCCACTCTAACTATTGATGCTTTAACTGCTTCTAAATAATTCTTTAACAACTAGACTAATGTTATATAATTAAAAAGTAACAATAAAACAAAGAAACTAAGAAAAAAAAGTATTGAAAATCTCATGTGTTTTCTCTTATTTCATCCGGATATCTCAAATACAACTTCATGCCATCTATTTATAGGCATAGAAAAAGATATTACATTTATCAATGTTAATAAGCATTTACATGGGTAATGCCAATAGACTAACCTCCTTTTGGAATAACCTCCTTTTGGAATACCAATGGGCATCCATTTTATTGGCAATATTATAACACTCCCCATTAGATGTCCATTTATTTGACTATGAAAAATTCTTAGTGAAGGAAAGAGTACATCATTCATGTCTTTTATTAAGAGAGAATACTGCCTCATTAAAAACCTTACAAGAAAAACCCAATTGAACAAAACCATAGCTAAGAAAAAAAAGAGTACAGTATTTTGCTTCCCTTTTGACTGCATCTTTTGATATACTTTCTTTAAAATTATCATTCGAGACCCTTGAGTCGTCGTAATCTAATTTTTCGAACTAACTCTTCAAATCTCTTTATAGATAGTGTTTTCGTAAATAAATCAGCGAGATTATCACTAGATCGAACTTGTTGAACATTAATAGCACCACTCTTCTGAAGGTTATGAGTAAAAAAGAACTTTGGGAATATATGTTTTGTTCTGTCACCTTTGATATACCCTCCTTTCAGTTGAGCTATGTAGGCTATATTATCCTCATACAAAATAGTTGGTACCTTCTTTTGAGAGGATAATCCACATATTTTTTGAATGTGTTAGATTATCAATCTAAGCCATACATATTCTCGACTTGTTTCATGAATTGCCAGAATTTGGCATGATTAGATGATGTAGCCACAATTATTTGCTTTATAAAATGCCATGAAATAGCAGTGCCACCATATGTAAAGACATAACCCATTTGTGATCGACCATTATGAGGATCAAACAAATATCATGCATCTACAAAACCTACTAACTCGGATTTGGATAAATTTAAATAATACAACCCATATCTATTATACCTCTGAGGTATCGAAATATATGCTTAACACCTGTCCAATGCCTCCTTGTAGGCGAAGAACTATATCTTCCTAACAAGTTTACTGGAAAAGATATATCAAGTCGAGTGCGAGTCGCAAGATACATTAATGCACCTATTGCGCTAATATGGTACTTCAGGACCAAGTAGTTCTTCGTCATCTTTCTTAGGTCGGAAATGACCTTTATCGATTTCAAGTGACCTTACGACCATCGGAGTACTCAATGGATGTGCTTTATCCATATAAAACCTTTTAAGTATCTTTGTTGTATAAGCAGATTGGTGCACAAAAATTTTATTATTAAGGTGCCCAAGCTGTAGGCCAAAGCAAATTTTGTTGTACCAAGATCTTTCATTTTAAATTCCTGTTTTAGGCAATCTGCTGCCCTTTGAAGGTCTTTAGAAGTTCCAATTATGTTCAAATCATCAATATACTACAATGATCATAAATTGCGATTCAGATCTCTTTATAAAGACACAAGGACATATGGAATCATTGTTATAGCCTTGTTTCAATAGGTATTTAGTTAAATGATTGTACCACATACGTCCTGCTTGTTTTAACCCATAGAAAGACTTCTGCAATTTTATCGAATAAAGTTCTCTCGAATTAGAGTTAGACTTTTAAGCAATTGTAATCCTTCTGGAATTTTATATAGATATCATTGTTAAGTGAGTCATATAGATAGACTGTCACTGCATCCATAAGATGCAATTTAAGTTTTTCATATACTGTCAGACTAATCAAATGCTAAAAAATTATTGCATCCACTATAGGAAAATACGTCTCTTCATAATCATACTGGGTCTTTGTGAGAACCCTTAGGCAACTAGTCATACTTTATACCTCATAATTTTATTATTTTTATTTTGCTTTTGCACGAATATCCATTTATATCCTACAGGTTTTACACCAGCAGGTGTTTGGATAACCGGTCCAATAACTTTACGTTTGCTAGCGATTTTAATTTAGAATCAATTACATCCTTTCATTTTGGCCCATCTTATCGATGTCTACATTCTTCCATAGACATTGGTTCATGATTCTCATTTTTATTTTTAATATTTTATGCAACATAATATGCAAACTTATCATCGATGATCATCTTATATCGGTTCCATCTTTCCCCAGTCATAACATAATTGATAGCGATCTCTTTATTTTTTATTTTTGATTTTAGGTACCTTATTCTCTTTTAGAACAGACTCATCTAGTGTCTCAATTATTTCTGTTATTATACTGAAAATCTTTTTTCGAGTCACCATATCTTCAATCTGGTCATCTAAATGCTTTGCTCCTTTTTTTTGCGAGGGTTTTTATCTTTAGAACCAACTGGTCTATCATGCTTTACTTATCCCTTATCTCATTAGCAGTGGTAGGGTGTCCTTCAGGAACAATAATTCTAATTGAAGCATTTGCAGCTGGTATATGTGACTTTGTCACTCTTTTAAAGTCAATAAATGCGTCTGACAATTAATTTGCTAATTTTTGCATGTGAATTATCTTCTAAACTTTATGTTTATGTTGTTTCGTATGAGGATCGAGATGTGACAGTGATAATTCATTCCAACTAATTTATTTTATCAGCTACTTATTTTCTTCCTCTAATGTTGAAAAAATAAACTCATCAAATGACAATCAATAAAATATACCGTAAATAAATCTTCTGTAGATGGTTCAAGATATTTAATTATAGATAAAGATTCATACTCAATATATCCCTAACCTCCTTTGAGGTCCCATCTTAGTGCATTATAGTGGAGCAATTGGAACATAAATCGCACATCCAAAAATTCTTAGATGAGAAATATTTGATTTCTGACTGTAAACCAATTGTAATGAGGAGAATTCATAATAATTCATTAGCCTAATGCAAATAAGTGCTGCTGTATATAAAATAACATGTCCTCATGTAGACAAAGAAAGTTTTACTCTCATAAGTAATGGTCTTGCAATCAATTGGATCCGTTTGATAAGCGATTCCATAAGACCATTTTGAGTATGAACATATGCTATAGGATGTTCAACAGTGATTCCAATAGCAGTACAATAATCATTGAATGCTTGAAAAGTAAATTCACTAGCATTGTCAAGGCATATTGTCTTAATAGGATTATCTGAAAAATAAGTGCGCAGTCGAATTAATTACACTAATAATCTTACAAATGCCAAGTTACAAGTCGATAATAAGCATACATGACCATCTAGTTGAAGCATCAATTAAAATCATAAAATATCTAAATGGTCCACTTGATGGGTGAATAGGCCCACAAATATCACCATGTATGCATTCCAGAAATCCAAGAGATTCAATCTTAATTTTAGCCGATGATGGCCTAATAATTGATTTTCCTTGAGAGTAAGCAGCATCATTTGGTCGTAATATTTTCTAATTCTTCAATGAATGTCCACATGAATTCTTTATATTCTTCGCATCATAATTGAACCGGTATAACCCAACCGATTATGACAAATTATAAAATTATTTTGATTAGTAAACCTCTGGTTTACTATAGCATATGCTTTAACCGTGCTTATATTTGTATAGTATAAACCAAAAAAAAATGCAGGCAATTTTTTTAATACACATTTCTTGCTTGAGATCGCACTTGTAATGCATAAATACTCAATATTGCCTTCATTAGTTGTCTCAATGTGATATCTATTTCTGCGAATATCTTTAAAACTTAATAAATTTATTTGAGACCTTTCAGAATATAAGGCATCATTAATTATAAATTTTATTCCTTTAGGAAAAATGATATGACCTCTTCCAAAGCCTTCAATCAATTTTGCACTACCATAAATTGTATTGACATTTGTTGCCTGCATTCTTAAGTAGGAGAAGTATTTTATATCTTTAAGTATAGTGTGTGTTAGAGCACTGTCTATGAGGCATAAATGTTGTTGTCGACAAAAGATTCTACTCGAGATAATTCCATTTTCTCAATAAAGATTCTTCAACAAATATAGAATGATGAGGCAGAGACTTTTTTCTCAATAAAGATTCTTCAACAAATGTAGAATGATGAGGCAAAGACTCGTGTTGATAACATGTTATAATTAAAGAGTAACTATAAAATAAGAGACTACAAAAAGAAAGTATTGGAAATCTCAATGTGTTTTCTCTTATTCTATACAGATATCTCAAATACAACTTCATGCCATCTATTTATAAGCATAGAAAAAGATGTTACATTCATCAACGTTAATAAGCATTTACATGGGTAATGTCAATAGACATAACTTTCTCTTGGAATAATCTTCTCTTGGAATACCAATGGACATTCATTTTATTGACAATATTATAACAACTAAGAAAAATTCTTTTATTTGTGTTGAGAACCTTAGCAGCAGCAATCTTCCGCTTCCAGTGGTGTGCCCACTATCGATCTCTTCTGAAACTCATCCCGCACCTCCTTCTTATGTGTTTTCTTATTTTAGTTTTCTAAGAGACTCCATTTCCCCATACGTGTATGGCTACCCGCTTCGACTCACTAATGACACTAATGATGAGCACTAAATTATGAGATGCACGATGCAAGGCACTTTATTGAACATGAATCTTGCGGGAAAATGCAAGAAACATGTGGAAGTAAAAAAATTTACATTTTCAAAAATGAACAATGCGCCAAAGTGAGAAATGAACGACAGTACAATAAATTTCATTTTCCTAAATTTAAAGAAAATAAATGATTTCAAACCTTTTATTTAGCGTCCTATTTCTCCTTTAGCAATAGAATACAATAGTTTTTAACCTTTTAAACTTTTCAAATATATGCCTACATATGCACCAATATGCTTGGCAGGGTTGAAATAAATATGCAACAAAATGGATATTGCATTGAACAAATTCATGTCATTTGATTATTGTTTACATGGTTAATTTTTTAATACTTTGTTTTCTTTGATATATAATGTAGTTAATACTTAAACTCAATAAATAATGAAATTATAAGTACATTTTTTTAAGTTAAGTATTGTAGAAGAACCGACATCAATTGTTTTAAATATCTTTAAGAAGGCGATGAAAGAGTAAAATTAGAATGACTTTACTTTTTCTTTTTTTGGTTTATGGGATTAAGCATATTTATAATATTTATTTTTTTATTATGTAATCTTATTGATAATTTGATATTAAAATTTGTTTAATTTTAAAAGTATATTTTTATGAAGTATTACTCAAGTATTATCTTAATATTTTATAAATTTATACCTATTATCTCTGTTTGTATCTACCCATGCTATAAATTATCTCTAGCTTTATCATTTAGAATAATAAATGAGTAAAAGAAAGGATTGAATTGATTAGTAAAATAATATATTTGCAATATTATTTCAATTATTGCATAAATGTCTAATATATAGTAATACTAACAATGTGCTTTGTTCAAAGCATGCTATATGAAAAATAGTCAAGACCACAAATTAAAATAATTAAATAGTACTAAATAAAATAGATTATATTAGATTAATATTGAAATGAAAGATAAATCAAAATAAAAATATAGAAAATATGAAGACTAGTACCATGCTTCACTCAAATGTGAAAAATATAAAAATAAAAATAAAAAATATATTAAATGAAACTTATAAATTATGAAATATACTAGAGAGTTTAGGTTGGAATATTTTAGAAAGCGTTTAGCTTCAAATAATTTTAGTTCAAAATCAGTGGACCTGTCAGAAAGAAAATTACCATGATGTGTCATGATCTAGTATTTTTAACTTGACTATATGTATGTAAGTATATACATCTTCAAATATTTAAATTAGAATCAACAATTTGAAACTACTAATTATGTAGTTTGCATCATATTTTTGTATCACCAATATTGCCATCATTCACTTTTTGCAGGCTTAATACATATTTAAAATAACTCTAAATAAAAATTATTATTTTTAAAAAAATTTGTTTATCTAAGATTATAATAAATAGTGTTGTTTTTTTTTTTTTTTTTGAGGTCTATCATTGAATTCATTAAAGTGGTGGAATGGGATACAATGACTTTTAATGAAAGCAAAAACCACAAGAAAAGAAATGGTTTTTAAAATTTGAAGTGAGAAGGATTAGAGTGGGCTTCATGGTATGGTTTTCATAGGTTCTATTTGCATCTAATTTATCAAATCTTATTTTACTCTTTTCTCGATTACAGAACTCATGCGGCACATATGATCAAGTCTACAGTATAAGGTGAGAACTTCATTTGAGTTGAATGTGGCCAAATCATGTAGCTAATTAAATGATTTAAATTCCATCTTCAATGTAGTATAAGAATCAAAAATAATTTTTTATGATAAATTTAAATTATGCATGAAGTGCAGTTAGTGCTTCAGATTGATGTGTAAAAACAATATTTGAACATCTAGTGCAATGTAGTTGTCAAATATTTCAAAGAGTTGAACATACAAATGGCATCGGCGTCAAAAACTTGTGGCGATCATTTATCTTGAGATCCCCATCTTCATTACCCTGAAGCTCTTTGATGGTACAAGGTAAATATTATTAGTGGAAGCACTCATGTTTTTATTAGAAAGCCAAACAAGCTAGAAAATTTTCTCTCAATGGATGAAACAATGAGAAGTTGAAATGAACCATATCTCTAGTGAGTGAGCTTTTACGGTTTCGTAAAAAGGTGTAAACATACATAGAACTGATACTTCGCATTGGAGACATATCCCCATTATTTCAAGTTTTTTGTTTGCTCATAATTGAGCATCCGAACTCAATTTTGCCCATGGGAGTTGGTTAGAGGTGAAACGAGTCTTCATAATGGACCAATTTAGGAAGAAATGGCCTGATTTCAACTAAGAGCAAGAGAAAGCCACACTGTTGAAGGGGCTCTCATTCAACCCACATTCACCAAGCTGAACACCCCTTAGTATAGGCTATGTGTGCAATAATTTTCAATGAGAAGTCAAATTTTGTTAATATGAAGGTTTGGAGTACTTAACATGTTAATAGCGTGAGTTAAAAGAATATCAAACCAAAAAGGATAGTTATCACTTGAGGCCAATAACAAGAAAAGAATGTTAAAGCATTCGAGAAAGCATTTTGGGTTATTTATAACGGTAAGACACTTGAGTATATATGGATTATTTGTCATACCATGGTATTTCTTACTACAAAGTGTAATACAATGACATCCATCTACCATTCACACATAGAAAAGAACGGATTCAAATAAAAATGAATACCCAAATACATCAGTCACCATACAATACTCGGGTTTGCCTCAGCCTTGGTTGTTGCTCATCAAGATGGCCTTCAATTTGGCAAATCTAATTGCTAATTGCACATATATGCAATCAGATAAATTATCGATCAATTGGAAATAAGTAATCTCCTAGCTTGACTGACCATGATGGCATAGAATAATCCCCAGAACCCTAGCAAATCCCATTGCAAAGCCACCATAAAGCCATATAATTTCTGACACCTCTTTTTTTCTAAGTTCCACTTCTTGAGCTCCTTTCCAAAAAGGACTTTTTGGAGGGGCATCATTGAGCACCATGGTAATGGCCATCCATAAAGATCAGGATTACCACTATAGATGGAGGGATCACAGAATGTCTGTATTTGATTTCCCCATGGAATACTTCCTGACAAGTTGTTATCCGATAGATTCAAGTGACTTAAAGAATATAGGGAGGAAATAGATGAAGGAATCATGCCTGAGAGATTGTTCACTGATAGATCAAGTGATTCCAATTGCCCCAATCCACCAATATTTTTTGGGATCCCTCCTATAAAGTGATTATTAGAGAGGTTCAAGAAATTCAATCCATGAAGATTTACTAGTTCTTCAGGAATCACTCCAAAAAGATTATTTTGTGAGAGGTCTATGCCTGTAACAAATGAGAGCACACTAGTATAAACAATTTCTATTCCTTTTGAGGATATTGATAAGCTCTCAGTATAATATGCATTCACATCTGTAAGAAAGGATTCGCTCCCATTATGAATCACCATCATTCCTCTGAAATTTCCAAAAGTCCAAGGCAAGATACTAGAGAAATTGTTGCAAGCCAGGTCCAAAACTTGAAGAGAAGTAAGATGTGATAGTTGCGTCGGGATTTTACCTTTGAAGAAATTTGACCTCAAAGAAAGAACTCTCAATGTATGAGGCTTTCTCCAATCCATATTGGCAAGTTGCCTGAGAGCATATTTCACTGAGATCAAGAACAACCAATTGTTTACAATATTTCAACAACGAAGGTAATTTTCCAGAAGACTGTTATTCCTCAGGTGTAAAGACCGAAGGTTAATTGGACACACCATTGAGTTAGAAAAATGCTTCAACTTATTGTCCTCTTGAGAATCCACTGCTCCCAATCGTGATTCGTCTGGTAGTGATGAAGTCCTCCAGACAGGTTGTTGCTTGATAGATCTAGAACTTCCAACCAAGTCAGATTACTAAAGAACAAGTGGATGTCACCGGAGAGGTTATTGTTGGAGAGATCTAAAACTTCCAATGAAGATAGATTATAAAGGAACAAGGGGATGCTACCATTAATATTGTTATGGGACAAAAAAGGATCCGGAGTTCTGTAGCTTTGGCAAGGTTCAAGGGAATAGGGCCAGAAAATGAGTTGTTGTTTAGATTCAAGCTGCCTAGGAAAGAAGCATCCAACTCAGGCACTGGACCATGAATATTGTTGGAACTCACATCAAAGTAATATTGCTGGCCTCCCAAAGAAGTTGATAATTGCCCTGTTAAACTATTGTGGGACACATTCAAATTGTCAATATATTTTAAATCCCAAAACCAAGTGGGAATGCTATCAAAATGTTGTTTTCAGAGAGAGATAAAGATAACAAATTTGTCTGCGTTCGAAGCCAGGCTGGAAATTTTGGTCCCAAATGACAAGAACTCATCATAATTTCCCAGGCATTAAAGGGAGGAATCCAATCTTGATTTAGATCACTTGAAATGAGTTGTAAGATAGATCCAAGCTTTCTAATTTTGTAAAATTAGCAAAGTGGACTTCTGTCAAATGCCCCGTAAAGAAGTTTTGACTCAAGATGCAATTCATGCAGTGTGGACGATTGACCCATAATTTCTGTTATATCTCCACTGATCTTGTTTTCTGATAAACTTAGCTCTCTAAGTTGTTCAACTTCCTTATAGATCTCGGTATCTTCCCAGTTATGTGATTCCTGTCTAACCACAAATGTTGTAGATCATGAAGTTTATCAAAAAGATCCGGTATCTCCCCACTGATGTTGTTATATGATAAATCTAGCTCCCGTAGATGGATAAAGTTTCCCATATTTTCTGGTATCTTTCCACTCAACATGTTACCTGATAAATATAATACCTGCAAGTGAACAAGATTCCCCATGGTTTCTGGTATCTCTCCGCTTATATTTTGGTTTCCCAACAAATCTAATTCCACCAAGTTGCAGAGGTTCCCGATTTCTTTTGGTATCTCTCCATTGATTTTGTTCAAAGCCATCCGTAGATGTTTCAAGTGACTGAGGTTCCCTAAGCTTTGGAAAGCATCTCCAGTAATTTTATTATAAGACAAATCTAATTCCTCCAAGTTGTGAAGCTTTCCGATACTTTTTGGTATCTCTCCACTGATTTCGTTTCCATCCATCCATAGATGTTTCAAGTGGCTGAGGTTCCCTAAGCTTTGGAAAACATCTCCAATAATTTCATTACCAGACAAATATAATTCCTCCAAGTTGCAAAGCTTCCCAATACTTTTTGGTACCTCTCCACTGATTTTATTGTCATCCATCCATAGATGTTTCAAGTGACTGAGGTTCCCTAAGCTTTGGGAAGCATCGCCAGTAATTTTATTATCAGACAAATCTAACTCCTCCAAGTTGCGAAGATTCCCGATACTTTTTGGTATCTCTCCACTGATTTTGTTGTCATCCATCCGTAGATGTTTCAAGTGACTGAGGTTCCCTAAGCTTTGGAAAGCATCTCCAGTAATATTTTTATTGTAAGACAAATCTAATTCCTCCAAGTTGTGAAGCTTCCCGATACTTTTTGGTATCTCTCCACTGATTTCATTTCCATCCATCCATAGATGTTTCAAGTGACTGAGGTTCCCTAAGCTTTGGAAAACATCTCCAATAATTTCATTACTAGACAAATCTAATTCCTCCAAGTTGCAGAGCTTCCCAATGCTTTTTGGTACCTCTCCATTGATTCTGTTCGAATTCATCCATAAATGTTTCAAGTGGCTGAGATTTCCCAAGTTTCGAAAAACCTCTTCAGTAATTTAATTATAAGACAAATCTAAGAGCTGCAAGTTATGTAGATCCCCTATGGCAGACAGTGACCTATCAGTTAAATAACATTCTCTAAGATTCAAATGAACAAGACTACTAATATTGAACAACCAATGGGATATGGAAGTATTGATATAGTAATTATCTGAAAGATCAAGCATGGTGAGATATGTGAGGTTCAAATGTGATATAGATAGAAATAAAACAGGGAGGTCCATAGCAGACAAATGCAAGACTGACAGAGAAGGGAGCAGGTTAATCTCATGAAACCAGTTGGTTGCCTTGGAAAGGTTAGCGCCACTCAAGTCAAGCAACTGCAAAGAAGGGATGTTGGAGAGCCAAAGAAGGCTATCAGCATGTAAGGAAGAACTATCATAATAATAATAATTCCAACCAATATCAAGGAAGTGCAAGCTTGAGAGGTTCCCAAGCTCAGGTGGGATGGATCCGCTGAACTGGGCATTAGAGAGGTTAAGATATTCCAAATGCATGAGAAAACCAATGAATTTAGGAATTGGAGCTCCAGAAAAATTGTTCATGCTCAAATCCAAGTACTTCAAATGCATCAAGTCAAGCAAAGAAGGATTAAGCTTACTTGGACCTGGGTATTTTTCTGTTTCATATTGGGCATCAAGTCATATGGATACCTTAGATCAAGCTTTACCACATGGCCGGTAATATTGTGACAGCCCACTCCACTCCATTGGCAGCAATCTTGGCCCCTCCATGAAGAGTGCCACTGGTCAGGGTCGTATATGTCGGCTTTGATGGTAAGCAAAGCTTTTCTTTCACTCTCTATGCAGCTACCAGTGACAATGGAACCATCTCCATAACCGAAGCAGAGACATGAGAGGACAAGCCCGATCAGCACCACTATGAAACCATTTGCATGCCAATTACAACAAACAGCCATGAGAGCAGCACGTAACGCCACTTCAAAGTGAATGGAAAAAGAAAAGGAGATGAGGAAAAGCTATGAGTGGTGTTTTCTTATCATCTCCATGCTCCATTTTATAAGTTAAATGATTTTGGAGTATATTCTATTTTAACAATGGTATCGAATATGTTATTATTTTTTTTACCCTTTCAAGTTAGACAACATTTTTACTCATCTTTCTTTGATTACTGAAAAGGTTTCATAATTGTTTATTCAAACTAACTCACATCTTTATTTACTTTTTGATCTTTTGATCTGATCAATGTTTAACAATATAAGATTTATTTAACGATAATTATTGCAGAATTAAGTGCTTATTTAGCACTAGGTTGGTTTGTCCTTGAGTAGAAGAGGAATCATTAACTTTGTCTGTGTTATAACGAGTAAATTAATTAATGTCCCATTTTGGTTGTAGCGTCACCCGTGAGTGGAACTTTTCTGAAGGAATTTGAAGTAGATCATCAGTGGAGGCATGGTTTAAATTGGTTTATCTCTACGGCACGAGAGAACTCTGTCTGCTACGCATTCCCCAGTTTGTTTATCTATGAGATACTTCATGCTAGACTTTGCAATCATGTTTAATTTATTGCATTGAAGGGGACAGATTGACAAAACAGGAATCACAAAATCTATTGTGTCGTTGCTATGAGATCTGCTGTAAAAGCTCGACTTTGACTGCATAGCGGATCGACTAAACTGCATCCTATGCAGTAATAAATGGTACATCCTCTAGTCAAGCAAACGGTTGTCCATTCTCAAATCTGGTAAATGGTTAAGTCCATTTCTAAAGTTAAGCAATTTTTGACATTATCTTAATTTTCTACGGAAGTCATGATAGCTGATGTCACTGCAAGTCAAGTAAACCATGCATGGACATATCTTAATTTGGGTGACTAGTCATGCACCATGTCTCACGTTATCTGGAATGGACCACTGATATGACCTCCATCCTAGGCTGCTAGATGACCATAATCTCTTTTAGTTAGATGAGCTACTTAAAAAATGCTACCAACGAGCCTTTGGTTCAATTTGATAAGCATCTTCAAGAATTAGCCTGTTAATCACCTGAACCTCAGCATGAAAGCTTATTCCCTAATTCTTTTTTTTGTTTTCTTTGCCCCATGCAGTGAACTTTTAAAGGGATTTCAAGTGCATCATGAGTCGAGAGATAGCTTAGCTCCTGTATGTATAAGAGGCTTTGTTTGCAATGCATTCCAAGGTGTGTAACACGTGAACTATGAGATTCATGTGGAACTTCAGAGTCATGTTCTAGTGCATCGGAGGACACAAATTGATAGAAGAAGAATCACAAAATCTGTTGTATTGCAATCAGATATACGGTGGAAATTTGACGTTCGCTGCCAACAGATCCAACAGCACCCTATGTAGTAAGATGCATTGTATTCTCATGTCATGATAGCCTATTCTCAAGTCATGCAATCGGTAAGTAGTCAGGTAAATGATGGCCCATTCTCAAGCAAAGTTCATGGTTGTCTATTCACCCATCAAGTAAATGGTAGTCCATTCAATGGCTGTCCATTCCCAAGTAAATGGTAGTTGATTCTCAAATCTAGCTATCCATTCTCAACTTAAGGGAGGTTGGTTCTCCAGTCACTAGCTGTCCATTTCTAAGTAAACGATGATTGATTCTCGAGTCAATAGCCGTCATTCTCAGTAACGTAAACAATACTCTATTCTCAAGTCACGTAAATAGTTCTAAAACAATTAGTCATTAACTTTTCTGTAATAGCTTGGAGGTCAATTCTCAAGCCTATAGCTTCCATTCCCAAGTAACAAGGGTCGGTTCTCAAGTCACTAGCTATCCATTTCCAAGTAAACGGTGGTTGATTCTCGAGTCAATAGCCGTCCATTTCCAATAACGTAAACAATACTCTATTCCCAAGTCACATAAGTAGTGATCCTTTCTAAAGCAATTAGTCATTAGCTTTTCTTAGCTAGGAGATCGATTCTAAAGTCTATAGATGTCCATTCCTAAGTAAACTGGGGTCCCTTCTCAAGTCACTAGCTATCCATTCCCAAGTAACGTGTTGATTCTCGAATCAATAGCCTTCCATTCCACTAACGTAAACAATACTCTATTCTCAAGTCACGTAAGTAGTGATCCTTTTTAAAGCAATTAGTCATTAGCTTTTCTGTGATAGCTAGGAGGTCGATTCTTAAGTCTATAAATGTCCATTCCCAAGAAATGGTGGTTGATTCTCGAATCAATAGCCATCTATTTCCACTAACATAACAATACTCTATTCTCATGTCACGTAAGTAGTGATCCTTTCTAAAGCAATTAGTCATTAGCTTTTTTGCAATAGCTGGGAGGTCGATTCTTAAGTCTATAGATGTCCATTCCCAAGTAAACAGGGTTGGTTCTCAAATCACTAGCTATCTATTCCCAAGTAAATGGTGGTTGATTCTCGAGTTATAGCCGTTCATTCCCAGTAACGTAAACAATACTTTGTTCTCAAGTCATGTAAGTGGTGATCCTTTCTAAAGAATTAGTCATTAGCTTTTCTGTGGTAGCTGGGAGGCTTGACTTATGAAGCCGATCTAATAAAAGAAAGCTTGGTCATCTTCTTTGCCCATATTTTTTCTTAAAAAATTAAAATAATTCAGCCGAGTTGACTCAAAGTTGACACGGTGTTAAGCTCATCAGTCGGCTCAACTGAGTCAACTAAGGACTTGGAGTCCTCCAACTTCAGCAAGCACTTGAAGCCTTGGAAGGGGAAGCCCTTCGGCTCCTTTAATTAAGCCCACCCATACATCCAAGATCCTTAACAATTGATGCAAAATTATAAGCAAGTCCATCATATTAACATCCGATGTTAACTTTTTAATAAATTTTGAATCACCTAAAATAGAGGTCTTATGATGAAGTTATAGGCAATTAAAAAATATCCACTAATAAATTTACAAAAATTATGAAACTACTATTTCACAGCTCATAATTTAAGAATAATTTTTTTTAATTTATATAATTTTTCTTGCCAAAAAAAATAAACATCAGATTACTCAAAAGTTTAGTTGGAATCTATAAATTGGTTTCCAAATGGAAGTAGGAAATATATAAATTTTAGAAAATTAATTTTATATAAAGTAGGAATGACTTTAAAATATATCTCTATAAATAGGGTGTAATTAATATTTTTGGGCACCAAATTAATAATCCAAAGAGTAAAGGTTGAAGGATGAAAGTTGATAGAGCACTTAACTATCAAAATTAAAAGATTAACTAGGTGTCTATGAGTGCTAGCAACTTTATTTGAAGAAGTTACCTTATCCTAATTGGAGAATTTTAGATTGATTGATAAATAATAAAATAATTTTAAAATTTGTAAAATATTTTATACATATGTTACCTAAAAATCTGGATTAAATTAGTTATTAAATACTATATATTTGAAAATCTATATGTTTGGATTTGTTATATTCCTACATTATGTTAAAATTTTATTTTAAATTTTATGATTTAAAAGTGCTTGGCATTTAATTTGAAAATTTTGTGATATATGAATTAGGTGAATCTTATATAATATATATGTATGTATGTATGTATGTATATGTATATGTATATGTATAGATATTTAAATTAAAATCAATAATTTGAAATTAAAACTATGTAGTTTACACCGTTTTTTTCATCACTCTATTTTATCATTCATCTTCTGCAAGTTTGATACATATTTAAGATAACTCTTTTGGTTCACAATAATATAATATTATCTAAAATTTTATATTACTGGTAATCTTATATTTGATAATCAAATTCTCAAAATTGAATATTATCATATTGGTTCATAATTAAAAAAAATATGATTTAAATATTATCCTCTTTTTAAATTTTATTTAAATTTCTTATAAATCTTTTTTATCTTTTATGTTTCTTCTTTTTGCTAGAATATGAAATATTCTTATAAAAATCAAGATTCTCTATAAACTAATTTTAGAAATGTATATACTTAAAAATTATAAATATTAAGAATAAATCGGTCTATAGTATGCTTAATTGGAAAAAAAAAATATCAATTATTAACTTCAATAATTAGAATACGGAAATAGAACTTCAAAAGGGATATTCCACCACCAATTGCAAGGCTTCTTGGTAGAAGATGGAAACCATCCGAAATTATCGGAGTGTCCTTTCTCTAAATATATATATATATATATCAGAGTTTCGACTTCAACATGGTAGAGTAATCAAAACCTATTAAGCATACATCATATTTTCTTTTTACATCTTCCTCAATCTTTCCCTAAGTTTTGTGGTAACTATCAAAAAAATATGCATCCAAGATCCTTATTGTACACAAAATATTTAAAAAATTAAAAGAATAAGATATGGAGATAAATCTCCATGCATTGAATTGCAACATGATAAAAGTTGAAAATACTTAGGAAAACTGATATAGTTATCTTACCAGGCTTTTGCTTTTTCTTTTTTATTTAAAGTATAAAAAATTAACTAGGCATTTAAAAGTCAACATGTTGAGCCAAAGCCCGAAAAATGTTTTCGTTTTTCTGACTTGGAAACTGGCATTTTATTCAAATAAAATCTGAAGCTTGGTTATTTTATTGAATTCAAATTTTGAAATTTCTTTATATACATGTAGCATCTTAATTAAATCTAAGAGGACATTTACTTAAAATTATTTATGTAAAAAACTTTGTTTCCTTGGAGCAAATAACCATCTGCTAGGTCAATAAAGTAAAAAATATACCTAACCAACCAACCTTCTACGATTAACCTATTTAATGGACTCATCATGCTTTAAACAACCAAAAAAAAAAAAAAAAAGCAAACAGTAACATTGCTTTGAAAGACAAAGTTCATTCAATATATGGCCGGCCTTTGTTTGTCTCATACTATGTCGAATTCTCACTTGCATCAGATATTAAAAGATGTCATGTGCTTTTGAAATTCTGAACCTTATGGCCACATTTGAAATTTACAGTTTGATGCCATAATCGGTTTCTTTGGATTTATGGTTGTGATATAATTTGGAATGTCTTCTTACTTGCACGCTTCTCACTTATTCTTATCTAGACTTGGACCTCAATCACTTGAAATTGTGCTTGTCTCTAATTTGAAATTTTGAATCATATGTCATTTCAAATTGATGATTTTTAACTGGTACATTTGTTTCAACATGGAGTTCTATCTCTATCGTAATCTTCTCTATATCCCTTTTGAATTGGAATATTTGATTCCATTGGTACTCAATATGTAAATTTCTATTTTAGTTAAGAAGAAAATGTTTCATTTGTGAGGTTTTATGGACCTTTAACTAGGTGAAATATTTGGATCTCATCTGCAAGAAGACATATAAGGACTTTGAGGATATGTGAGGCCCTCATCCAGTTATTGGTGAGGCAACACATCAATCTCATCTAAGTTAGCAATGTGGATAAATGTGAACCTTGGGCACGCATGAATATTTAAGTAGTGTTTGATACAAAAAAATGCTATTCTTGGATAAGTGTACATGATTGAATTAATTAAAAGTTTATTTTTTAAATATGTCTTCTAAATATGAATAGATTAAATGACTGGCTGAGCAGCAACATGTAGCTTTAGCATCTTGTGGTGCCTAAAACACCTTCAAAGTATGGCCTTTTTTTGAAAAATCGTAATGGCACAATAGTTATGTGAATCTTCCACGGTGAGTGAATTAGAAACATGGTGGGGTGGGGTTGTTTTGTATCATAGGCCTTGCTTTGTGAAATGAGTTCGAGTTTGGCAACTAGAGGACCTCTGAGACTTATCGTAGTGCGATATTCAGGCTCTGATCGGTTAAGGGAATTAGAAATTGGGAATAACAAAAGTTATGCCTATGAGAATAGCCCCTCCATAAGTTATTTCAGTTTTTGTTGGCTCCAATTCTTGGAATAAATTTTGGATGAGGGTTTTTTTTCTATTAAAAAAAATAAAAGGTAAACATAAATTATAGTTTTATTCTAGGAATAGCTCATCACAGCTCATCCATGGAATACTGCCTTGCATAAATAGGTTTGACCTATATAACTAATTATTCACTGTTTATACCAGCTTTCTAAAGGCACTTAGGCAGGCATGAGGCATATGACAACCCTTACGCCAACTCTACTCCCCAGGCACATGCTTCATGCTCTGTATTTGGTTCAAAAATAAGAAATTGGATTAAGAATCAATATTACTTTTGTTATTCCTATTCTAGTTCGGTTAAAATATCTGGAATAACTCAAGGCTAAGGTGGTTTTTCTAAATTAAAAAGAAAAGGAGGAAAGCACAAAAAATGGTTTCATTATTAGGGAATGGCAAATGATAGACTTGGAATAACCATTCCTTGCTTATGTCTGTTTTTCAAAAGTTGTTTGGCAGGCATAGGGTTTATTCTGAGCCTTCTATCAATTTTGTTTCTAAAACAAACACTACCTTAGTCTTGCTATGTTTTACCATTACTATTGATCAACTACAATAATGATGCCTCCCCTTGTTCAAGAGCACCTTCTCCTATTTATTGCTAAATAGAAAAGGAGGTGATTTCCTCACAGCCGATACCTTGAAGGGTTGAGACGCGAACCCAACCATCATGGGGCAACTAGGGTGGTTCAGCAGCCTAAAGAGAGAGGAGAGCCTTCCCCAACTCTAGTTGCCTAATTTTATTTATGTAATTGGAAAAATAACATGGACATGAAATTTGAAATTATGAAAATTATTGATGGCTACTTCGATTCGAATTGAAAATTAAAAATTCATGCATGCCTATCTTGCATAGATGAAAAATTATTTTTGAATTTATAGATCAAGAATAATGCATACTTTAGAGCATGATATTAAATTATAATGCCTCAAAAATATGTTGATTTGAAAAGATATGATTTAAATATTATGGAAAGGATTTTTCAAACCGATTGATTGATGTTTCATTTATAATTTTTAGAAAATCAATTTGTAACATAAAGCCATGCACTTTCGGGCTTCTCCTTTCTCAAGAACCTCTTCTCTGGTTATTGCTCAAATAGACTTCAGAAATGGTCAACATGTCCTTAACCTTGGCTGTTTGTCATTCGGAAACCAGGTAGAAAAGATGTATTCATTAAGATGGTCCTCAATTTGACAAACCTCATTTTTTATTTCACATAGAAGTAACGAAATGTGTTTTCAATCATGGAATTAGTGTGAATTATGAGGGTAGCTGATCACTTTTGAGTCGCCAACCCAGTGCTAGCAAGCTCAAACTATTATTATTACTTTTTATGATCATTTGGCATGTCATAAACGCTTGTAGTGTTTGTAACCATGTAAGTAGTGTACGTTTTAGCATTCAAAATCTCGTCCATGAGGAATTATATATGTCGAGGTTAGCATTAATTTGCCCATTCCAGTGCTATTATCATACTTCTCCGTTACAGATGGAAGGCTAATTTTTGCTGGAGATCAAAATTTTTATGGTTTATCTACAATTTCTTCAATAGACTTTTATAGTATTATTTACAATGTTTTCCACAATATTTGGGTGCCTAATACCTCTACTAAGTTCATTGCTGCTTCTCAATTCAACTTAACTCATCTAATTAAGCCTTTTTCCAACAAGTATGAGAATATACTTATGAAATGTCAAGCAAGTATCTTTTTAAGTTTATTGCTGCTTAAATGAGTGAAATGTCAAGAAAGTATGAGGTGCTCCATATCACAACAATATCTTCTTCGCAACCAATCAACACATCCATCGTTGCTACCAGATGAGTGTTTAATTTTTAAATTTTGAATTACTAAATATGCTTATGAAAAGATACAATTTTGATGTTGTATTCAGGGATTTATATTTTTAAATTTTAAATTGTAATCCTAATCATGTATCATAAAATAACCAAGCTGCTCTTTCTTCCCTCTTGATTTTGTATTTTCCTTACGTGGTATCAGAGTTGCTACTTGCTTGAGCGAGCTTGATCCAAGTATGATTTTTTTCCCAATGGTTAAGGAAATGTCAATCACTCAAGTTGTCACCAATCTTTCTTCTACCGCTCAAACTCTTTAATTTCTCGTAACGCAACAACTCAACAACCCTTGAAACTTATACCTACCAATTATCTTTTCTGGAAAGCCTAATTCCATTCACTTCTCATTAGCTATGCTATGATTTGATGGGCTATTTGGATGGATTACTATCATGCTCTCCTAAGTTCATTAAAAAAATGGCATTGTAGCCACTCCTAACCTAGCTCATACCTATTGAGTTCGGCAAGACAACTCATTGCATTTGGCAAGAATTTAATACATATTTTTTAAATAATTTATTAATGATTAATTTAATTCTTTGTCTTTTCTTTTCTTTTTCTTACTTTTTGTTACTCTAAATGCTAAAGCAGTTTGACACAAAATGATAGCTTGAGTAAATACTAAAAGAAATAATAATTTAAAATATTAAAAAATATAATTAAGTAACAATCCATAAAAATACTAAAAGAAATAATAGTTTAAAATATTAAAATAATATAATTAAGTAACAATCCATAAAAGTGTACTTCTAAAATTAAGCAAACATCAATGTCCAATTATTAATTAGATTGTCAAAAAAGAGAGCAAATATTGAAAATATGCTTAATCCAAAAAAGAAGAGCAAAGTTATATCTAATTCTACTCTTTCATCTTCCCTTTAAGGGTATTTAAAGCTATTGATGTCCTTCCTTTAATAACTCTTAACTAAAAAAAATATTTTTCTAATCCATCATTTGTTAAGTCACATTGACCTCAATATATTATATATTAAAAATATAAAATATTAAAATATTAATTATGTAGATAATTTAGTTGATAGATCATAAAATTATATAATACCATTTAGATAAATTTTTAAAATAATAAAATTAAAATTATATTTTACCTTCATATTTGAATAACCAATGATAAGCAGTGATCAAAGCTTATATATTTTTCGATAAACATCATTTTTGGATCATTTTGGGAGACTCATGTTCTAACTCATTCGGACCTAAATTTTTTGGGTTATCTCGGGTTCTTATTATATATATATATATAAAGCTTTGACCCTATTTTTTTAATTGGATTCAAGTTAGGAATATGGCACTGGGCTATGTTCCTACCACCTCCAGCTTCATGGCACCTTTCAAATGACAAGTGATTGGTTTATAATAGGACTCATGATACTTCAATATATCCTTCAACTTATAATAGTTGATTAAAGCAATAGGTTATTGCTTGCTAGTAAAATTGCCCGATAATTTTACTGTAAATTTAAGATAGAATTTGGACTAAATTTGAGTGATTCTAGAGAGGATGAATTCTAATCCATAAGCACCTTGCTTGCCAATAAGAGTTCAACTTCGATACTTTTATAAGGTTTTTTTTTTGGAAAACTAGACTTCAATTCTACCATTCGGAAAACCTCTCCCTCATGCCCTCAAACTTCTCGTTAATTACAATACTACCCACATATAGTTACAAGTTTGATATCTAAGCAACTACAAACACTTTGTAGGGACCTGCTCGTGCTGAGTATGTGGACTCATCAATCAAAGCCTAATGCCAAGCTAACCCTCTCACCATTGCTTAGTTACGAAAAGAAAAATTCAATCAAACCCTCTCCTTCTCTTCTACAACAGCGGAACTCTTTCTAAACTCCACCTGATGGCAATGGAGTCAATATGGCAAGTAAGAGTGGGTTTAATTTGTTGGGCCGGGGGAGGTACCCGTTCGCCTAATGCTGGTCAGGGAAAGTCTTTGTGCACCGATCGGCCTTTGATGCACAAAGTGTGCATCGGGCATCTGAATTGGCCGCACGCTCATATCACCGTGCGTACAGTGCATGCCATGCATATATGGACATATCTAAGGCGACTAGACATGCTAGAAGGCTTTATTATTCAGGCACATGGTTTTATAGCTGAAGGTAATTTGAAAGGTTATTAGTTTACATCTGATCAATTTTCTCTAAGTAAATGATGGCACGTGAACTTCGTCCGTAGAGAGATGAGAAGTATTGCGCATATGTAATGGCGATGGATATCTAGATATATAGGTAGAACCGTAGAAGAGGCTTTCAGGTGAAATAGGGCTTGCAAGCAAAACCTCTCTCGACGCTGCAGGTGTATCCTTGACAGTTCGATATGGGCATTTAAATTCCACCATCATTAATGGTCATAATAGGAATATTTGGTACTTCAATCGATTCTTTAACTTCAAATAAGTTAATTTGTAGGTGCCTGGTTGCTTGCCAATGAAATCTCTTGGTAATCTAATGGAGTTGGAATGTGATGGAACTCTTGTCAATGTTAGAAAGTTTAAAGGAGTCATCTGATCAGTGGATCAGCTTTTAATAAATTAAGTTTTCTCAAAAGATGTAACAATTAGGGCATTAATTGGGCCAGAACTAAAAAGGATTTGGGTCAAAATTGGTTTCTACGTTTCCATGTGAAAATAAATTTTGGGTTTAGTCGAAGAAATCCATCGTAGAGTCAATTTAAGGAATTAAGAAATCCTTTCACTAATTCTTCTCCTGACCCGTAACCTACGTCGTTGGGCTGGTGGTGCAACACGCATATGGTGGTGAGCTTTACAAGTCACATAAACCATGAACGGACTGGAATATAATAGATTAGATGATTGTCTGTTGTGGAGTCAAGTCATCGACCATTAGGTTTTGTGGTAGTAACTGGTTGTTATCTTTGCAAGTTCATGCATAGACTTCATTGCATGAATTGTCATGATCTTTATATGATAGTGAATATATATAGTGATGACCTCCATGCCAGGCTGCTAGAAGGTTCTTATCATCCACTTGTTTTTATAGCTTAACGTAACCCGAAAGGAATCCATTTCTGTTTTCATAATTTTATTAGATACAGAACGATGGGATCGAGATTTGAATGGATAAGGTTTCGGGCCTCTCTTTGCATGACTTTATGTTTGATGAGTCCATAGATCTCAAATACCTTGACACTATAAGAGAATTAAAATATAGCGACGCCCAAATGCGTCGCTAATGCATGCTAAACATGCTATTGCGATGCATTAGCGACGCAATGACGGCATCGCTAAGATGATCGTCGCAATCTCATTTGTCGCAATTACGTCGCTTAACAGCGACTCTATGCGACGCACCAAATGCATCGCAATATATTGCGACGCCACTAAATGCATCGCAATATTGCGACGCATCTTAAATGCGTCACTAATTTTAAAATTAAAATTTAATATTTAAAATTATTATTAAATATTGTGACGCATTCAATTGCGTCGCAATATTGCGATGCATTTAGTTGCACCGCAATATTTTAATAATATTTTAGAAATATTAGCGATGCAATTGAGTCGCTAATGCGTCGCTAATTAAATTTTTTTTAAAATATTGCGATGCAGGTCATTGCGTCGCAATATTTAATAATAATATTTTAAAATATTAGCGATGCAATTTCAGTCGCTAATGCGTCGCAAATTAATTTTTTTAAAAAAATAAAATATTAAAAATTAAAACGGTTAATACAATTTCTAATTTAAATATTGATCGAAACATTTTCACTCATTGATCCAAACAATAATCATCAATTTCCAAAAATAATTAATATATTAAAATTTTGAAGTTTTCATGTACAACATAAAAAAAAGAAAAAAATACATCAAGAATCTGACGATCACGTGGAGGCTGGAAGACCCTGCGACAAGCGGCTAACCATATCCCGCAAATGAATGCATCTCATCTCGCATGTCTGCAAGCTCCTGATCCCGGCCTCGCATACGCTGCTCGAACTCCTGCTGAACCTCCTGCTGCCGAACGTCCTGCCGAACCTCCTCCTGATAGATCTCCGAATGTCGTCTAAACGCTCGGCAGGAATATCACCAGAAATCGCGAGCTGGAGGCCTGATGGGAAAAATATGTAGAAGCTCTAGTGCCCAGACCATAGACCCTGCGGTCTCGTGGCTGGGCACCAACAGCCTCCAAAAACACACGTCGACTCTCCTCTGCTGAGAGTTCGACGGGCGTCTCCCCATCAGTGGAGTCGACCTGCGATGCCTGGGAGCGAAGCTCCTCGACTCGTGTCTTTGAATTATGAAATCAACAATAAATGAGTTAATAAATTTCTCGAAATAAAATTTTAGAAATTAAACAGATACTACATAAAGCTAATTTCTTACCGCAACCTCCCGTGATCGCGTGTCGACCCAGGAACCGTCCCTCCTGGTGTGTGTCGCCCTGAATAGACGAAACTCACCAGGATCTCCGCCCTCCTGCTCAGACTATAACAATAAAAAAATTGATATTAATACAAATATTTGTAAATAACTAAATAGTAATTAAAATATTTATGTTTTCTTACCATACGCCGTCTGTGCTCCTGAATCGAAATGGAGCCCGAAGTATGGCGGGAGAGACCCGTGCCAGGACCGCCCTTCTCGGATCGGCGGTTCGTGCTGGCTGATGCGGACCTCCTGCGCCAGCCATCGGACTGCCAGGCCTGCTGCCACTCGTGCCAAATACCCTCTGGCACATGCGCAGGACGCTGACCCGATGACCTCCAACGATGAAGCATGTCGGAGTATCGGCGTCCCGTCAGAGCCTCCCATGCTGCCCTAATGGCATCATGGCTGGCAGGGTCCCACGTAAACTTTTTCTGCATTAAAATAAACAGTTAGTTTCAGAATTTATTAAGATTAAGAAATTTTATATCAGTGATAAATTGTATTTAATAAGTTTACCTGAAACTCAGAAAAATAAAACTCCCTCGTGGCTGGAGATACGTGGCGCCAATCGTAGCCACTGGGATCTGCACGCCTCTGAAATACGGCGCTGATGTGGCTGGATACATGATGCTGCTCAATAAATCTGTTAAAAAAATGCATGTTTATAAGTAATTGACTTAAAAACATAAACATATATTTTTAATTAGTATATACTTACAGCCCATGAGCATCAAGTCGAAGTACAGTGCGGCCGATGGTGGAAGAACTCTCGGAGGTCTGTGCCGATCGGCTGGATGGTAATACCAATGCAGGATCACCGCCGACTGCTGGAGAGATCGAAGGCTGTGCGATGTGTGGAGATCCAAACTCTCCATCTCCAAAGCTCATGTGATCTGATGCGCAGGGCTACGTCCCTGCTCACTCCATGTCGTCGGTAGATCTACCTCTGCCCGTCATACTGAAAATACTAAAGATTCATGCAATTAAATTACGATTAATGATTGACTATGTAAAAATTTAACACTTATAAAAATAAAGTTAAATTTAAAAAACCTCTATGTTTAATCGGTGTCATTTGTTTCGTGAAATGTTGGTTCAACATCCGATGCCGTATCGGACTGCGATTCAGTTTCATTATCATCGGAAGGAAACCGAACATTTGCATCCGCAATTTCTTGGACATCACCATTTGGATCTCTAAGTGATGTTTCAGGAGCCCTTGTGTCGTCCTCAATTGCATGCATTTCCATCTCATCCTCTTGAAATGCAGGGCACTCGGCTGATTGACTTGATGAACTCTCCTCTAATACGATTGTTGAACGTGGGACGATTTTAGAAACAGCCCACCAATCTCGCTTGTCGTTGCGCAAACTTGGATATCCGCAGTAAAACACTTGCTGAGCTTGGGATGCAAGGATGAATGGGTCATATTTCTGCAATCTTCGTCGATGGTTCACTTCAACCAAATTGTAGTCGTTATGAACCCTTTTGCCCACAGGAACTGTCGGATCGAACCAATCACAACGAAACAATACGGTTCGTTTCATAGGCCAACCGGGATATTCAACTTCAACCACCTCTACTAACTTTCCATAATAATCCTGCATATTTGCTCCAACACTTTCTCCTTTAACACACACGCCCCAGTTCTGCGGCCTCTTGAAGCTGCTAATCGTTCAATCTGAAATTTGTACCCATTAACAAAATAGCCAGTAGAGGTTGTTACGGTCTTCAATGGCCATTGCGATAGACATTTAATGAAAATATTATCGGTTGTGGACCATGGACCGTTTACCTATAAATTAATAAGCTATTCACAACCAATTCAAAAATAAAAGCCATTATTGAAATTGATTGAGTGATACTACTCACAAATTCATAAAACCAGTAAGCAAACTCCGTTTCTAACTTCTGCCAATTGCAACTTGACTGATGTCGGGATTCATCTGTCGTTGTCTATCACAATACATCCTTATGGGATGATAAGGATTAAAACTTATGTTAGCAATTAAATATTATGGTATATTGTAATTTAAATTAATTTTCAATTAAGCATTGAAGTATACACTTACTCAATATATGGATCGACTTCTCTACAGTTCATTAGGATGTAATAATGTGCTGCATTATACTCCATATCGCTAAGATTTCTTGACTTCTGCCCCCCAAATGAACGGCCGATACCTTTAAAAATTGATATTCTACCGTCATTAGGTTCTCCTTCGTCCACACATACGTCATCGTTACGACCAAGATTTGGCTCCTCGTGTGGACGTGACCCTCAAAGTAATGCGAGGCAAAAGCTGAAACTTCTTCGACCAAGTGTGCATTGCATATAGAACCTTCAACCCTTGCCTTATTACGCACATTATTTTTTAACTTCTTAAGGTACCTATATGTAAAGTTGAGACAAAAAATTAACCAATTTTCTCGCAATGAAATAATATTTGAAATGTCAACATGTCTTAATGATGTATATATTTACCTCTCGAAAGGATACATCCAGCGATACTGCACGGGACCAGCTATGCTCGCTTCGTATGGCAAGTGAACCGGTAAATGCTCCATTGAGTCAAAAAAACTGGGAGAAAATATTCGCTCCAGCTTGCATAAAATAATTGGAATTTCCTCCTCAAGCCTTGCCATGGATGCAGAAGTAATGACTGCGGCAGACAACTCCTTGAAGAACAAGCTGAGCTCCGTCAATGCCTTCCAGACATGTTGCGGAAGCAACTCACGAAAAGCTATAGGCAATAACCGTTGCATGAAAACATGGCAGTCGTGACTCTTCATGCCGAACAACTTGAGCTTATGCATGTCCACACACCTACCGATATTTGAGGCATAACCATCTCGAAAAACCCCAACCAAATTTTTTTTTTACGGTGGCCTGGCCACCGTGTGTTGGGTTACGGAATAGAAAATCCCAATCTAATTGGAATAAAATGGCAGCGGAAATAAAATAAATTTATTCAATAACCCATAACCCACCAAGAATCACATGCGTTTCATAAAACCGAAAGAAGGATAAACAAAAATATTACATTTTGTTGATCAGTATGTAATCCGTATGTTCTTGTGTTGAGTTTGCTCGGATCTTCAAAGGTGCTGCCTTTCAGAAAGACGACCACCCTCTACAAGTATCCACACACGAACAGACACCAAAATAGTTTTGAATGCTAGTTCAACAAGTCTATTTTTCACAAAAATGAACCATCTTTTCCAACTCTCTGTTTATCCATTTTAAGGCAAAAGACACGACGCTTCAAAAGCCCCAATCGACGTGACCTTTCAAATGCCCAACAGACTTTAAAACGTATATATCATATATATATATATATACAAGTCTGATAGAGGTTTTTGGTTAACTAGGATTTTAATTAATATTTATTTAAAACTCTTTTTAAATAATGACAATTAAATCCTTGTCCTTACAAAATAAGGATTTAATTTTTTTTAACCAAAAACCTTTATGAATTATTTCCTTATCCAATAAGAAAATATAACAAATTAATTACTTGTCATAATTTAAATTACGAATTTAAATTTTCTCAAAATTAAACTCGAATCTAAATGATAACTAATTATTATTTGTAATTTAAATAATCTCATCATTTTAAATTACATAGAGAGTAACAAACCGTAAACATCATTGTCCGTTCTTAGTGTGAGACCCTATAGGTTCAATTAACGTTGGCAGTAGGCCTAAATCACATTTTGATCCTACAAGTCATAAGCGGCCTCTAGCAAGACATTATGACTACCCAAGTTAAATGAAAAGCTTATGTTCCGAGATAACCTTAAAGTAGCTAATGACATAATCATTTTGTCACATGATATCTTGATAGAATATAAGGCATGGATAAAGTCAACATTATATCGCTCTATCTTTAATTTCTCAAAACCCAATTAGACTGACTAGACAATGATATTGATCTCCATCAATCCATTTGAGCATGGCCATGCATTTCTCAGTCTCAATCATCGAGGGGCCCAGAGATATCTCTCTTATAATAAGAGGGACAAATTCTATCTTAATCACTTATATCACTATATGATTCTTATTATGTTAATCATAATCTTTATAATCATCCGGTTAAAGACAACGTTTGATTATGTCAAAACATAATATTCCTCATGTTGAGAACTATAGCAATTTCAGGTCTAAGGATTTAATGACACAACTACTAGAGATTAACTTATGACTTTGATCCATGTATTAATCTCAAGGCAGGTCTTGTCCAATATTTGTTCTCAACAAATACATATAAATTTGATTTGTATGTCATACACATTCATCCCATGAATATCAATCAAATTTCATACTAATCTTAATTTATTGTTATTCCCACAACAATAACCGATTAGGGACATTTAGAATAATTCATAATATTATTCAAGGATATTATTATATAATAAATATACAAATTATGATAATAGTAAATGCTCATAAATATTCAAAATACCATGTCCATACAATAGGCCTAGGGTACTATTACTAACAATCTTCCACTTGCACTAGGCCCACTCATCAATGTATCTAATACCTATGAACCTAGCATGACGATTATGCTTTGCTTATGGTAGAGGCTTAGTCAATGGATCAGCAACATTGTCATCTGTTGGAACTCTGCATATTTTTACGTCACCTCTGTCAATGATTTCTCGAATGAGATGATAACGCCTAAGAATGTGTTTGGATCGCTGATGTGACCTAGGTTCTTTTGCTTGTGCGATAGCACCATTATTGTCACAATGAACATCAACATGATTTGTGATGCTAGGAATCACTCCAAGGTCAGTAATGAACTTCTTGATCCAAACTGCTTCCTTTGCTGCATTAGATGCTGCTATGTATTCAGCTTCAGTTGTAGAATCAGCAACAGTGCTTTGCTTCGAACTTTTCAGCTAACAGCACCACCATTTAAACAAAACACATATCCTGACTGCGATCGGAAATCATCTTTGTCAGATTGAAAGCTTGCATCTGTGTAACCACTTACAACCAGATCATCTTCCAATCCGCCATACACCAAGAACATATCTTTAGATCTTCTCAGATACTTAAGAATGTTCTTGACAGCCGTCCAGTGACTCTCACCGGGATCTGACTGGTATCTACTCGTTATGCTTAAAGCATAAGAGACATCTGGTCTAGTGCACAACATAGCATACATGATAGATCCTATTGCTGAAGCATAAGGAATCTTACTCATGCGCTCTCGCTCATCTTTTGTGTTAGGACACTGAGATTTGCTAAGTGTAATGCCATGAGACATAGGCAAGTATCCTCTCTTGGAATCTTGCATACTGAACCTTTTTAGTACTTTGTCTATGTAAGTACTTTGACTTAGACCAATCAGCCTCTTAGATCTATCTCTATAGATCTTTATCCTTAGGATATAGGCAGCTTCGCCTAAGTCTTTCATTGAGAAACATTTCCCTAACCAAGACTTGACACTCTGCAAGGTAGGGATATCATTCCCAATGAGTAAAATGTCATCAACATATAAGACCAGAAATACAATGGCGCTCCCACTAACTTTCTTGTAAACACAAGGTTCATCTTCATTTTTGATAAATCCAAACTCTTTGACTGATTCATCAAAACAAAGATTCCAACTCCGAGAAGCCTGCTTCAAAACATAAATGGATCTTTGAAGCTTGCATATTTTACTAGAATTCTCAGGTTGTACAAAACCTCAGGTTGTGTCATGTACACATCCTCAAGTAGGTTTCCATTAAGAAACATAGTTTTAACATCTATTTGCCAAATCTCATAATCATAATATGCAGCAATGGCAATGAGAATTCTAATAGACTTAAGCATGGCTACAGGTGAAAAAGTTTCATCATAGTCTATACCATGAGTTTGTTTGAAACCTTTTACAACTAGCCTTGCTTTGTAAGTATGCACTTTACCATCCATGTCAGTTTTCTTTTTGAAAACCCATTTGCACCCAATGGTCTTTGTACCTTCAGGTGGCTCAATCAAGGTCTATACCTGATTATCATATATGGATTGGATTTCAGACTTCATGGCCTCTAACCATTTCTCAGAGTCTGGATCTAACATAGCCTCTTGATAGGTAGTAGTTTCATTTTGATCCACTAACAATACATCTGGTTATCAGTCACAAGAAATCCATATCTCTCGGGCTCATGACGTATCCTATCAGATCTACGTAACTTTTGTGCTACAGGTGGTGTGTCAACAGTGGTTTGTTGACTTTGAGCATCCACAGGCGGTTCAATGTTATCTTGTGGTTCTCGAATTTCTTCGAGTTTGTACCTTGCTCCCACTGGTTCCTTTAGAAATAAATTCCTTTCTAGAAAGACACCATTCCGAGCAACAAACACTTTGTTCTCAATGGGATTGTAAAAGTAGTATCCTTTAGTCTTTTGATACCCCACAAAAAACATTTGTCAGACTTGGGTTCCACTTATTTGAAACTTGATGTTTTACATAAGCTTCACAACCCCAAATCTTAAGAAAAGACAAACTGGGCTTTTTACCATTCCACATCTCATATGGCGTCTTTTCAACCGCTTTGGTTGGAACTCGATTTAGTGAACGCAGCTGTTTCAAGTGCATAACCCCAAAAGGTAAGTGGAAGATCCGTTAGACTCATCATAGATCGAACCATATTTAATAAAGTTCGATTCCTTCTTTCAGACA